>JAJLRB010001042.1:0-16248 GCA_020976825.1 Odocoileus hemionus
GATTTGGGGATCATGGAGCTCCTTCGTGATGCTGGTGTGACCTCAGGGTCCTCTCTACTTGTGACAGTGTTTTCGCGGATTGTCTCGAGATCCATCAAGCATGTCGGGGCTCCTTACATGTTTCATGGGGATCACGGGATTGCTCTGCGTGCAGGGCAATGGAATCGTGCCTTATTTTGCCTTGAGGGGGACGTCTCATGGTTTTTCTCGAGTTGCGGTGGGGACCTGGGGTATATTCTCGTGTTACGGTGGGGAAGGCATTTTAAACCAACTCGTGTTTGTCCAGCGACGTCAGGAGTCCTGTCGAGTTATAAGGGACACCTCAGGAATCTCTTCGAGGCTTGGCAGGGCCAAAGGGCCGCTTCTCGAGGTGACTCGGGAGACCAGCGTCCCTTTCCTGTAGCCCAGGGGTATTGGGATTCCTGTCAATGTTCAAGAGAAGTCAGGCATCGTCCCACCTTTGAAGCAGTGAACTCTGCGTTCCACTCGAGGTGGTCAGAGGCATGTGAGGCATTCGTCAAAAGGAGTCGGGGACCTAGGGCTTTCTATAGGGACTCCACAGGTGGACTGCAGACATCCCTTCAACATCTTGTGAGATGAAAGACTAGAGCGTGTATTCAAGCCACTTCAAGGAAACCCGGCCTCCTTTCGAGTCAGGGCTTTCGGTTTATTATTCACCTGAGGCAAGAATTCAGGGTCCCTCCCCCACACCTACTGCTGAAGAGAAGTCTCCCCTTGAAGGGCTTGTGGAAGCTGGCATACGACTTGAATCTAAGCCAGGCAATCAGCTCTCAAACTCCAGGCAATTTGCGGTCCACGGAGCATTCCTCAAGTTGCTCTGCTGAAAATGGGATTCCTCTAGGCTTGGCACGTTGTTCTCGGGTACCTCTGGAGTAGCCTAAAGGAAGTCAAGCCACTGGTCGTGTTTGATGGGGAATGTGGGATGGCTCTGGAATCAAGGCAGGGGAATCGGGCCTCATCTCGAGTTGATTTGGATAACATGGAGCTCCTTCGCGATGCTGGCGTGACCTCAGGGTCCCTCTCTACTTGTGACAGTGTTCTTGTAGATTTTCTCGAGATCCATCAAGCATGTCGGGGCTCCTTACGTGTTTCATGGGGGGATCACGGGATTGCTCTGCGTGCAGTGCAGGGGAATCGGGCCTCATCTTGCTTTGAGGGGGAAGTCTTATTATTTTTCTCTAGTTGCGCCGGAGACCTGCGGTATATTCTCGAGTTACGGCGGGGATGGCCCTTCAACACTCGTGTTTGTCCAGCGAAGTCAGGACTCCTGTCGAGTTAGGAGAAACCCTCAGGAAACTCTTCGAGGCTTGGCAGGGCCAAAGGGACTGTTCTCAATGTTAGCCTGGTGACCCAGGGTCCTTTTCCAATAGCCAAAGCGGTATTGGGATTCCTGTCAATGTTCAAGAGGAGTCAGGCATCGTCACATTTTTGAAGCAGTGAACTCTGTGTTCCCCTCAAGGTGTCAAAGGAATGTGAGGCATTCCCTCTAAAGGAGGTCGGGGACCTAGGTCTTTCTCTAGGGACTCCACAGGGGACTCAGACATCCTTTCACCTTGTGAGATGAAAGAGGAGCCAGTATTCAAGCCAATGCAAGGAAACCCGGCCTCCTTTCGAGTCAGGGCTTCTCGGTGTATATTCCACTTGAGGCAAGCAAACTCAGGGTCCCTTCCTAACACCTACTGATGAGAGAAGCCTTCGCTAAGGGAGGGCTTGTGGAAAGTAGGCATCCTTCTTGTGTCTAAGCCAGGCATCAGCTCTCATCTCCAGGCAATTTGCGGGCCATGGAGCATTCGTCGAGTTGCTCTGCTGAACCTGGTGCTCCTCTAGGCTTGGCACGTTTTCTCGGGAAAATCTGGAGTTGCCTAAAGGAACTCAAACCACGGGTCGTGTTTGCTGGGGATCTGGGGATGGCTCTGGAGTAAAGACAGAGAAATCGGGCCTCATCTCGAGGTTGATTTGGGGTACATGGATCTCCATCACGATGCCGTTGTGAACTCAGGGTCCCTGTATAATTGTGACAGTGTTCCTGCGGATTGTCTCGAGATCCATCAAAAAAGTCGAGTCTCCTTACATGTTTCATGGGGATCACGGGATTGCTCGGCATGCAGTGCAGGGGAATCGGGGCCTCATCTCGCTTTGAGGGTGAAGTCTTATGGCTATCTCGAGTTGCGGCGGGGTCCTGGGTTATACTCTCTAGTTACGGCGGGGATGGCCCTTTAAAACTCGTGTTTGTCCAGCGACGTAAGGACTCCTGTTGAGTTACGAGGGACACATCAGGAATATCTGCGAGGCTTGGCAGGGCCAAAGGGTCTCTTCTCAAGGTGAGGCGTGAGAGACCCAGTCTCCCTTCCAGTAGCCACAGGGATATTGGCATTCCTGCAAATGTTCAAGAAGAGTCAGGCATCATCACCTTTTTAAAGCAGTGAACTCTGCGTGCCTCTCGAGGTGTCAAAGGCATGTGGCATTCCGTCGAAAGTAGTCGGTGACCTAGGGCTTTCCTCTAGGGACTCCACAGGGGATTCAGTCATCCCCTTCACATTGTGAGATAAAAGAGATGAGCCTGTATTCAAGCCACTGCAAGGAAACCCGGCCTCCTTTCCGAGTCATGGGTTTTCAGTGTATATTCAGCTTGAGACAGCAAACTCAGGGTCCCTCCCTCACACCTACTGCTGAGAGAAGCCTCCTCTTGAGGGGCTTGTTGGAAATTGGCATACCGTCTTGAGTCTAAGTCAGGCAATCAGCTCTCATCTCTAGGCAATTTGGCGTCCATGGAACATTCCTCGTGATGCTCTGCTGAACAAGGTATTCCTCTAGGTTTGGCACGTTATTCTCGGGGGAACCTCTGGAGTTGCCTAAAGGAAGTCAAGCCACTGGTCGTGTGTGATAGGGAACGCGGGATGGCTCTGGAGTCAAGGCAGGGGAATCGGGCCTCATCTCGAGTTGATTTGGGGTACATGGAGCTACTTCGTGATGCTGGTGTGACCTCAGGGTCCCTCTCTACATTTGACAGTGTTCTTGCGAATTGTCTCGAGATCCATCAAGCACGTCGAGGCTCCACCTTACATGATTCTTGGGGTCACGGTTGTGATTGCTCTGCATGCAGTGCAGGGAATCGGGCCCTCATCTCGCTTTGAGAGGGGAAGTCTCATGGTTTTTCCTCGAGTTACGGCGGGGGAACCTGTGGTATATTCTCGACGTACGTCGGAGGTATGGCCTTCAACATTCGATGTTTTGTTTCAGACGACTATCAGGACGTCCTGTCGAGTTACTAGGGACACCTCAGGAATCTCTTCGAGGCTTGGCAGGTGCCAAAGCGAACGCATCTCGAGGTGAGGAGTGGAAACCCAGGGTACCTTTCTACATTAGCCACAGGGATATTGGGATTCCTGTCAATGTTCAAGAGGAGTCAGGCATCGGTCAAACCTTTTGAAGCAGTGAACTCTGTGTGCCGCTCGAGGTGTCAAATGCATGTGAGCGCATTCCATCGAAAGGAAGTGCCGCGACCTAGTGCTTTCTCTAGGGACTCCACAGGGTATTCAGGGTGTCATCCCCTTCACCCTTGTGAGATTGAAAGAGGAAGTCGTGTATTCAAGCCACTGAAGGAAACCCGCCACCTTTCGAGGTCAAGGGCTCTCGGTGTATATTAAGCTTGTGGTCAGCAAACGATGCAGGTCCCTCCCTCACAACCTAACTGCTGAGAGAAGTGCCTCCTCCTTGAGGGGCTTGTTGGAAATTGGCATCAGGGACGTCTTGAGTCTAAGTCGTGAGGCAATCAGCTCTCATCTCTAGGCAATTTTGCGTTCCGACCTATAAGTAACATGGTCCTCGAGATGCTCTGCTGTTAAACCACTGGTATTCGTTTCTCTCGTAGTGTATATGCGCACGTAGTTCTAAGGGAATCTCTGGAGGTCATTCCATAAAGGTAAGTCATAGGCCACTGAGTCTTGTTTTGGCTTGGAAATGGTCGGATGGCTCTTTCTGAAGTCAAGGCAAGGGAAAACTGGGTCCTCATCTCGTGGAGTGATATTGGGGTTGGGGTACAATCTCGGGACTCCATTCATGCGCGCTGCTGGGTGTGGATCTCAGTGGCCTCTTGTCTCTATGTTTTGTGACTGTGTTCTTTGATTTCGTTGGCGATTGTCTCGAGATCTTATCATGGCAAGTCCGAGTCCGCCAGTGACATTTTTTCAATGTGGGGGATCACTCGGACATTGCTCTGCCAAGCAGTTGCAGAAGAAACGGGGGCCTCATCTCGGGTTTGAGGTTGAAAGATAGTCATTGTATTTCCTCGTGAGTTTCGTTCGGGGACGGGAATCTGGTGTTGTATATTCTCAGTAGTCTACCAGGGTCTGGGGGATTGGTGGGGCCCCCCCCCGTGACCAACAAGTCCTTTCTGTCGCAATCGACAGGGGATCAGGACACCTGGTCGATTACTTACGAGGTGACACTCTCAGGAATCTACTTTCGAGGTCTAGGTTGACAAAGGCAAAAGGGATGCTTTCTCAGAAGTGAGTGCGGGAGCAACCCAGGTTTCCCGAATGTGCAGGAGGCCTACAGGATATTTGGGATTCCTGTCAATGTTCAAGAGTTAGTCAGGCCATTTATCGACCTTTTTGAAGACAGTGAACTTTTGCGTGCACGCTAGAAGGTTTCCAAAGGCAGTGTGAGGCACTCAGTCGAAAGGAGTCGGGGAACCTAGGGCTTTCTCTATGGACTCCATGAGGTATTCAGACATCCCTTAACAGCTTTGTGAGATCAAGATGTAATCCTCTATTCAATGCCACTGCATGTAATCCCCGCCGTGTCTTTCAGAGTCAGGGCTTCTCGGTCCTAGAATTCCACTTGAAGCAGCATAAGTCAGGGTCCTTCCCTCAGCAACCTACTGCTGGAGCAGAACCTCCTGTTGAGGGGCTTCGTTGGAAAGTTAGCATAGCGTCTTGAGTCTGTCTACGCCAGGCAATCAGCTCTCGATCTCCATGCAATTTGGGGGTTCACGGAGTATTCCCTTCGATTTGACTGCTAGCTGAAAAACTTGTTATTCCTCTAGGTCTTGACAACACGCTGTTCTCGGGGCAAACTCTGGAATTGTCCTAAAGGAAGTTAATGTCCACTTGTATCGTTTTTCCTGGGTAACGGGTGGATGGCTCCTGGATCAGTGCAGGGGAATCGGGGCTCCTCTCTCTGTTGATTTGGGGTACATTGGAGATCTTTCACGACGCTTTTAATGACCGTCAGGGTTCCCACTATAAGATTGTGACAGTATTCTATCCGCGATTCTCTCGAGATCCATCAAGCAAGTCACGGCCTCCTCAACAAGTTTCGAGGGTATCACTGGATTTGGCTCCTGCATGGTCAGTGGCAGTGGAATCGGGCCTTCATCCTCGCTTTGAGGGGGAAGTCTCATGGGTTATTATCCGTTCGAGTTGCAGCTGTGGAACTTGGGGTATATTATCTCGAAGGTTCTCATGCACAGGGCGATGGCCCTTCAAAGCCTCGTGCATGTTCCAGCGACGTCAGTAATGTCTGGGTCGAGTTGCGAGTGACATCCTCAGGAATCACTTCGAGGCTTGACCAGGGCCAAAGAGGATGCATTCACGAGGTTAAGGCGGATGACCCCAGGATCCCTTACCAGTAGCCACAGGGATTTTGGGATTCCTGTCAAAGTTTCAAGAGGAGTCAGCATCCGTCACCTTTTGAGACGCTGTGAACTCTTTCGTTCCCCTAGGTGTCAAAGGCATGTGAGGCATTCCGTCGAAAGTACTCGGGACCTAGGGCTTTCTCTAGGGACTCCACAGGTGTGACTCAGACATCCGCTTCAACCTTGTGAGATAGAAAAGATGAGCCTGTATTCAAATGCCACTGCAAGGGAAACCCGCCTCCTTATTCGAGTCAGCGGATTCTCGGTGTATCATTCCGACTTAAGGCAATATCATCTCAGGTCCCAGTCCCTCATACCTACTTGCTGAGTAGAAGTCTCCTCTTGAGGGGCTTGTGGAAAAGTTGGCATAGTCTTGAGGCATTCTCTAAGTCAGGCAATCAGCTCTTCATCTCTTAGGAAATTTGGCCCGTCCTCGGATACATTCCTCGATTTGCTCTGACTGAAACAATGCACATTCCCTCTAGGATTGGAACGTTGTTATCTCCGGGAAAATTCTTGGAAGTTGCCTAAAGGGGAAGTCAAAACACGGAACGTATATTGCTGTGAATCTGCGGGTTGGACTCTGGCGTAATAAGTCATTGGAAATCAGGCCTCATCTCCGAGTTGATTTGCCGTGTAAATGGCTACTCACCATCACGATGCCTGGATGTGTCCTCACGGGGATCCCTCTATACTTGTGAGCAGTGTTCTTGCGGGATTGTTCTCGAGATCCATTAAGCAAGTCGATGGCTCCGTACAAGTTTCATGGGGATCTCGGTGAGTTGACCCCTCGGCAATGGAGTGCAGGGATAATCAGGCTCATTCTTCTCACTTTTGAAGGGTGATGTCATTATGGCTTTTCTCGAGTATGCCGCCGGGTGATCTTGGTTTTAATCTCGGTGGGTATCGCGGTGCGGATGGCCATTATCAATGAACTCTAGTGTATGTGCCAGGGACATCCAGGACAACCTCGTACGTGTTACGAGGAACTCATCAGGAATCTCTTTCGAGGCTTTGGCAAGGCCAAAGCAAACCACTTCTCGAGGTTAAGGCTGGTGAAACACCAGTGATACCTTTAAAATTATCCACAGGGATATTGGGGGATTCCTGTCAATGTTCAAAAGGAGTCAGGCATCGTCACTCTTTTGACAGCAGTGGACATCTGTGTGCACGCTCGAGGCATTGTTTACAAAGCAATGTGAAGGCTCATTCCCTCGAAGAGGAGTCGGGTACATAGCGTCTCTCTGTAGGGGTATCTCACTCACGGGGACTTCATACATCCCTTTCAACCTTGTGAGATGAAAGAGGAGCCTGTATTAAAGTCCTCTGCAAGGAAAACCCTGTCCTACCTTTACGTTTTTCAGAGCCTTCTCGGTGTATATTCACTTGAGTGCAGCCACTAACTCAGGGTCCCTCCCTCACACGTACTGTTGAGAGGAAGCCTTATCTATGAGAGGGGCTTCTTGGAACAGTTGGCACAAGACCCTTGAGTCCTAAGACACGGAAATAATCAGCTCTCCAATTTCCAGTCAAATGTGGGGTCTACGGAGCATTTCACTCGAGTTGCTCCTACTCAATACACCCCCCACCCCGCCACCCCTCGTATTGCTCTAAATTTGGCCACGCTGTGCTCTCGTGTACTTCTGGTACTTGACCCTAAAGGAAGTCAAGACTCTGGTCCGTCGTTTGCTGCGCTAACGAGGGAATGGACTCTGGTATGGAGAAATCCCATCAAGCCAAAAGTCGAGGCTCCTTACATGTTTAATGGGAAATCACGGGATTGCCTCTTGCTTGCATGCAGTTCAGGGGAATCGGGCCTTCATCTCTGCTGGGGTATTTGAGAGGGAAGTCTCATGGTTTTTCTCGAGTTGCGGCTGGGGAATATGTACCTAGATTAATAAAAATAACGAGTTATTATTTTCTCAGTTACGGCGGGGTCATGGCCCTTCAACACTCGTATGCTTTGTCCAGCGACGTCAGGATCTCCTGTCGAGTTACGAGGGACACATCAAGAATCTCTTCGAAGGCTTGGCAGGGCCAAAGGAACGGGTCTTCTTCGAGGTGAGTCTTGCTGGAGACACCAGGGTCCCTTTACCAGTAGCCACAGGGGTATTTGGATTCCTGCCAATGTTCAAGAGGAGTCAGGCATCGTCAATTTTGAAGCAGTGACGCTCTGCGTGCCTCTCGAGGTGTCAGAGGCATGTGAGGCATTCCGTCGAAAGGAGTCGGGGACCTAGGGCTTTCTCTAGGGACTCCCACAGGGGTGCAGACATCCCTTCACCATTGTGAGATGAAATGAAGGACTAGAGTCTGTATTCAAGCCACTGCAAGGAAAAACCCAGCCTCCTTTCGAGTCAGGGCTTCTCGGTGTATATTCCACTTGAGGCAGCAAACTCAGGGTCCCTCCCTCATACCAACTGCTGAGAGAAGGCCTCTTCTTGAGGGCTTGTGGAAAAGTTGGACATACGTCTTGAGTCTAAGCCAGGGGAATCAGCTCTCATCTCGCAGGCAATTTTGGGGATCACTCACGGAGCATTCCTCGAGTTGCTCTGCTGAACTTGGTATTCCTCTAGACTTGGCACGTTGTTCTCTGGGAACCTCTGGAGTTGCCTAAAGGGAGTCAAGCCTCAGGTCGTGTTTGATGTGGAACGGGGGGATGGCTCTGGAGTCAGGGCATGCAGGGAATCGGAAGCGGGCCTCATCTCGAGTTGATTTGGGGCCCATGGAGCTCCTTCGCGATGCTGGTGTGACCTCAGTGTCCCTCTCTACTTGTGACAGTGTTTTTGCGGATTGTCTCGAAATCCATCAAGCTAGTCGAGGCTCCTTACATGTTTCATGGGGATCACGGATATTGCATCTGCATGCAGTGCAGGGGAATCGGGCCTCATCTCGCTTTGAGGGGAAGTCTCATGGTTTTTCCTCGAGTTGCGGCGTGGGACCTGGGGTATATTTCGAGTTACGAACCGGGATGGCCCTTCAACCAATCGTGTTTGTCCAACGACGTCAGGACTCCTGTCGAGCTTACTCGGGACACCTCAGGAATCTCTTCGAGGCTTGGCAGGGCCAAAGGGACGCTTCTCGAGGTGACTCGGGAGACCCAGGTCCCTTTCCTGTAGCCACAGGGTATTGGGATTCCTGTCAATGTTCAAGAGGGAGTCAGGCACTCGTCACCTTTTGAAGCATTGAGCTCTGCGTTCTCTCGAGGTGTCAAAGGCATGTGAGGCTTTCCGTCAAAAGGTGTCGGGGAACCTAGGGCTTTCTATAGGGACTCCACAGGGGACTCAGACATCCCTTCAACCTTTGAGATGAAAGACTAGACGTGTATTCAAGCCACTGTCAAGGAACCCGGCCCTCCTTTGAGTCTTAGGGCTTCTCGTTTATATTCCCTTGAGGCACCGAAACTCTCAGGGTCCCTCCCTCACACCTACTGCTGAGGAGAAGCCTCCCTTGAGGGGCTTGTGGAAAGCTGGCACTACGACTTGAGTCTAAGCCAGGGAATCAGCTCTCAAAACTCCAGGCAATTTGCGGTCCACGGGAGCATTCCTCGAGTTTGCTCTGCTGAAAATTGGGATTCCTCTAGGCTTGGCACGTTGTTCTCGGTACCTCTGGAGTAGCCTAAAGGAAGTCAAGCCTCACTGGTCGTGTTTGATGGGGAACGGGGATGGCTCTGGAGTCAAGGCAGGGGGGAATCGGGGGGGGGAGCCTCATCTCGAGTTGATTTGGATAACATGGAGCTCCTTCGCGATGCTGGTGTGACCTCAGGGTCCCTCTCTACTTGTGACAGTGTTCTTGTGGATTGTCTCGACATCCATCAAGCAAGTCGAGGCTCCTGACATGTTTCATGGGGATCACGGAATTGCTCTGCATGTTGCAGTGCAGGGGAATCGGGCCTCATCTTGCTTGGGAGGGGGAAGTCTCATGGTTTTTCTCGAGTTGCGGCGGGGACCTGGGGTACATTCTCGAGTTACGGGTGGGAATGGCCCTTCAACCTCGTGTTTGTTCCAACGAAGTCAGGACTCCTGTGGAGTTACGAGGGACACCTCAGGAGTCTCTTCGAGGCTTGGCAGGGCAAAAGGGAGCGCTTCTCAATTTTCCCCAAAAAGGGTCGGGGTTTTTCCTTGGACCCAAATCAGCCCCCCATTGGGGATGAATTGGGGTTTTCACCCCTTTTTTAAAAAACCGCTTTCCAAAAAATTTGGGCCTTGGGTTTTTTCCAGGGTTTTGCGTTTTTCCCCTTTTGGAGGTTTTCCCTTGGAAAATTTTTGGGTGTAAAAAACCCACGTTCCTTTTTGGGGGGGGTTGTCGGGGGGGGTTTTTGGGCTGCTTTTCCGGCCCAAATTTTGGGCCAGCCCAAAAGGGTGGGGGGTGGGTTTCTCGGTTAAAAAAAGGGTGGTTTTTTGGGGGGTTTTGGGGTCGGGGTTTTCCAGTGGGGGATGGGCCCCCTTTTTGTTTGGGGGTTATGGTTTTGAGCCCCAAAAATCTTTTACCGGGGGGGGGAAAATTTTTGCCAGGGCGGAAGGGCTTTGGGAGGGAAATTTGGTTCGGGGGGGGGGGGGGGGTGGCCCCTTTCGGGACCCTTCCCCCCGGGTTTTGGAAAATTTTTGTTAAAGGGGGGGGCCATTTTCCTTGGGTTTCCCGGGAAATTTATCCTTCCGGGGGGGAAAAAAATTTTCCAGGGGGAACCCCCCGGTTTTTTTTTTTGGGAAGGAAAATTTAACCTTTTGGGCCCCCCCCCCCGGGAAAGCTCCCTTGGAAATTTTTGAAAGCCTTTTCAGGGCCCCAACCTAAATTTTGGGGGGGCCTTTTAAACCTTTAAACGGTTTTTCAGGTTTCAGTTTTTTTTGGGTTTAAAACCCCTTTTTGGGAAAAAAAGGGCCCGGGGGCCCTTTTTTTTTAAAATCCGGGGGAATCTTTTTTTTTGGGGGCAGGGGTTTTTGGGGGGGAAACCGGTTTTCCCGCAGGTTTTTTTTTTTTTGGGGTTTTTGGGGGGCCTCTTTTTTTCGGGGTTGGGTTTTTTGAGGGGGGGGGTTTCCCCCCAAAAGGGAGAGGCCCCCCGTTTTTGGGGGGGGTTTTTGGGTTTGGGGGAATGGGCCCTTCCTTTGGGGGGTTTCTAATGGTTTAAAACCCGGGGCCCTTAAAATTTTTGGGAGGGCCCCACAGGGGTTCGGGAACCCGGGAAAGGGAATTTTTTTCCGGGATTGGGGGGAAACCGTTTAAAAAAAACCTTTAACATTTTTCCCCGGGGTTTGGGACCCTTTTTTGGGGGGGAAAACCGGGGTTTTTGGGGACCAAAGGAACCCCCCGGGTGAAAAAAAAAGGGGTTTTTAAAGGGGCCCCTTTGGGTTTCTTTAATCCCCGGGGTTGCACCCTTTTGCAAAAAGGGCCCCCCCAAAAACCCCAAAAACCCCCTTTTGGGGGGGGGGTTTATTTTTTGGGATGGGTTTCCCCCCCCTTCTGTAAAAAAATTTTTTGGGGGACCCCTTTTTTCGAATACCTCTCGGGAAATTTTCCTGGGAAAACCGGGGTTCCCAAGGGAAAACCTTTTTTTTGGGTTTAAAGGTTCCGGGTTTATTTAGGGGAACGTTTTTCCCCTTTTTTGGGGGGACGGGCCCCGATGTTGGAAACGGTTTTTTATTTGCAGTTTTTTTGGGGGGGTGGGGGTTTCCCAAAAGGGAGCACCCCTTTTTTTGGGTTTCGGTTGTCTGACATGGGGGGGAAGGGGCTCTTCCTTTAAGGGGGAAACCCCCCTACGGGGGGGGGAAAATTTTAGGGGGGTTTCTTTTTTCGGCCTAAAAGGGAAATCTTATTGGGGGGGGGAAACCCCAAATTCTGGGTTGGGGGCCCCCCTTTATTTGGGGGAACCAGGGTTTTTTCATTTGCAAGGGGGGTTTTTAATGCGGGGAGCCCCCCCCCTTTTTAAAGGTTTAATTTTGTTTGAGGGTCAAACCTTAGGTTAAACCCGGGGGGGCCCAAAGGTTTCCCTTTCCCCCAGCCCCTTTTGGGGGAAAAGTTTAAGGGGGAAACAAAAAACCCCCTTTTTTGAGGGGGGGGTTTTCCCGGGGAAAACCCGGCCCCCTTTTAAAATTTTGGGGGTTTTTTTTTGGGGGCCCGGGGGCTCCTTTTTTTGGGAAGGGGGAACCCCCAAAAAGGGAAAGGGCCCCTTTTCGGGGCCTTAAATTTTCCCGGGTTTGGGGGGGAAAAGGGGAAAAAAAAAGGGGGGGAAAAAAAGGGTCTTTGAAAAAGGGGGGTTTTAAATTTGGGGGGGGGGGTTTTCCCAGGGTCTTTTTGGGGGTTTTGGGGCCCGATTTTAATACCCCTTTTTGGGGCCCGGGATTGCTCGGGGGCAAATGGGCCTACTGTTTTGGGGTTTTTTTTCCCTCAGTGGGGGGCCCGGGCCCTTTTTTTTGGGGGTTTTTTTCGGTTGGGGGGGGGCCCTTTTTTAAAGGGGGGGGGTTTACTGGGGAGGGCCCTTTTTTTAGGCTTTTGGGGGCCCATTGCGGGGTTTTGGGGTTTTTCCCCGGGGGGCCCCAAAACCTTTTTCAGGGGGCCTTGATTGGGGGAAATGGGTTTTTCCCCCTTTTCGGCCCCGGGTTTTTTGGGGTAAAGGGGAAACCCTTCCTAAAGAGGGAGGGCTTTCGAAAAGGACCCCTTTTTGGGGGTTTTGGGTTTTATTGGCAAAAAGGGCGGGGGCCTCCCGGGGTTTTCGGGAATTTTTTAGGGGGGGGTTCCCTCCCTTAATTTTTGGGGGAAACCTTTCCCCCCTTTTTGGGAAAGGGTCCTTGTAGGTTTTAAAAAGGTTTTTAAATTTGGACAAAAAATCCCGGGGGGTTTTTTTAAAAAGGGCCCTGGGGGGTTTTTTTTGGGGTCTTGGGAGTCAAGGGGGGAAACCCCTTCCCCCCGGGATTTGGGGGGGTTCTGGTCGGGGGTTGGCCTCAGGGGGTTTTTTTTGGGGACTTTTTTTTGGGGGGAAAAAAAAGGGGGCCCTTTTTCCCTTTTTGGGGAACGGGTTGGTTTTCACCCCAAAAAGGCCCCTTCTGTTTTGGGGTAAAGGTTTTTTGGTGGGGGGGGCCCCCGGGTTTTTTTCGGGGGGGTTTTCCATTAACTAAAAACAATTTTTTGCCCCAAACCCGGTTTTGGTCGGGGGAACCCCACCCTTGGGGGGGGGCCGGTTTCGGGGTTGGGGGGCCCCCGGGGGTTTTTTTGCCCCCGGGGGTTTTAAATTCCTGTTTTGTTTTCACCCTTAAAAGGGGGGTTTCGGTCTTTCTTTTTAAAGCGGGGTTTTTCCTGAGGGAAGGGGAAAAGGTTTTTTTTTTGGGGGGGGGTTTTTTTTAAAAGAAAAAGGGGTTTTAAAACCCGGGAAAGGGGGGAAAAAAATTTCCCCTAAAAAAAAACCCCCGGGAACCCCAACCCCCAAATTTTTTGGAAAACCCCGGGGGCCCTTTTTGGAAAAAAGGGGGGGGTTTGGAAATGCCCCCCCCGGGGATGTTTTCTGGGGTTTTTTCCAAAAAGGGAATTTTCTTAACCCTTTAGGGAACCTTTTAGGGGGGAAAAATTGGGTTTTTGGGTCCCCCGGTTTTTTTTTGGGGGGGGTCGGGCTTAATTGGGAATTGGGTATTAAATTCCCGGGGGGGCCTCTTTGAAGGCAATTTTGGCTTTTTTTATTTGGGCCCCATTTCGGGGAACGGGTTTTCTGGGGGGAAGGGATTTCCCTGGGGGGTCTGTTTCTTCGGGGGGCGGGTTTTTTTTTGCCCCCTTTCAAAGTTCGGGCTTTTTCCGGGGGGCCGGGTTGCGGGGGCCCAAAATTCCCCTTGGGGGGGGCGTTTTTCAAATAGGGGGGCCCCGGGTTTTCCCCCCGAGCCCAGGGTTTTTTTTTTTCCCTGTTAAAGAACCCACCTTTTAAGTGGCCTGGGCCCCCGGGCGGCAGGGGAAGGGGGGGGGAAGGGGGCCCCTTTCCGGGGGCCGGGGTTTACCTTTAATAAAGGGAAAAGGCGTTTCCCCCCAAGGGAAACCCGGTTTTTGGGGGAACTGGGTTTTCCCCTTAAGGAAAAAAGGGCCCTCCCTTACCTGGGGGGCTAAAAACCCCAAATTGGGGGGGGAAGGGAATAGCCCCACCAAAAAAGCCCCTGGGGGGGTTTGGGGGGTTCCTTGTTTTTTTTTATTTTTTGGGGGGAAAAATTTTGGGAATGGGGGGTTTTTGCGGGGGTTTGGGGTTTTTTAAAAAAAGGGGGCCCAACTGGGGGGGGGGGGCCCCCCCAACCCCCTTGTGGAACTTCCCCAATTTGGGGTTCCCCGGAATTTCCCGGGCCCTTTTTCGGGGCCCCATTTTTTGGGAAAAGGGGTTTTTGGGCATCTGGGGGAAGGGGGGCATTTTTTGACCCTTGGGGGTTTTCTTTTGGGTGGGGTTTTTTTTAGGTAGGCCCTTTCATTTTTGGGGAAAACCCTTGGTTTGGGGCGGGGCCCCCACCTTTTTGGGGGGAGGGGGGGGGGGGAAAAAGGGGGGAAGGGAAAGGAAAACCCCTTTTTTTCGGGAAACGGCCCCCTGGGGAAAGGGAATAGGTTCCTCAAAAGGGGAGGGCCGGGGTTTTCCCCGGTGGGGGCCGTCCCTTCCTTTGGAAAAAAGGGTTTTTTTTAAGGAAACCCCCCCTTTTGGGTAATTTTTTTTTTTCCCCGAAAAAAAACTTCCCCCTTAAAGGGGAAAAATTTCGGGCGGGGGTTTAAAATTTTAAAAGAGCCAGAAAAATTTTATTAAAGGGGGTTTCCCTTTTCCTTTGTTTTTTTGGTTTTCGGTTTCACTTTTTTTGGGAACTTTGTTTGGGTTCCCCTTTCTTTTTGGGGGGGGTTTTTTTCGGGGCGGGGTGGGGTTATTCTTTTTTGGGGGTTTTTCCCCCCCGGGAGGGGGGTTCGGCCCGGTTTTGGGGTTTTCAAAAAGGGGGTTTGATCCGGGGGGGGGGGGAAAATTTTCTTGGGGGGGGGGTTTTCCTGTGGGGGGGGTTGGTTCTCGTTGGGGGGCCGGGGGTTTTCCCGGTTGGGGGGGGGGGTTTTAAAAGGGGGTTTTCAGGGGGCCCCTTTGGAAGGGGGGGCCCGGGTTTGGGGGGGAAAAAATTCTCATTTTTGGGGGGGCCGGGGCCTTGGGAAAGGGGGTTTTGGGGGTTTTTTCAAAAAAGGGGGTTCCCCCCAAAAGCAGTAAGGGCCCAAAAATTTTAAATTGACCCGGGCCCAGGGCGGGGAATTTGGGGCCCTGGGGGGGCCCCAAACCCCTTGGGGAAAAACGGGATCACCCAAAGGGAAAAAAAGGGGGTTTTTCAGTAAAGGGGGCTTTCGGGGGGGCCTTTTTTTTCCCCCCCTTGGGGGGAAAACCCCCCGGGGGTTAAAAATCTTAATTTTAAAAAAGGGGCCCTTAAACCCCCCGACCCCTTCCGGATTTTTATTGGATTTTTTTTTTTTCCAAATTGTTTTAAAAATTTTTTGGGGTTGCCCTTGGGGGGAGGGGGAAGAGGGAGTAAGAGGGTTTTCAAAAAGGGGTCGGAGTTTTGGGGGGGGAAATGGTTCCTCTTTTGATTTTTGGGTTCTGAGTTTAGAGTCCCCCCCTTTCATGTTTTGGGGAAAGGGCCTGCCGGGGGGGCCCCAATGGGGGGGGGGGCCCTGGTTTTTTGGGTCAAAGGGTTTTTTCGGATTTTGGTTTCTGGCCCCGGGGTTTGGGCCCCCTTTTTTGGGGGGAAAGATTTTTGACGGGGGGCTTCCCGGGGGGGGGAAAGGCCCTTAGGGGGGGTTGGGAAACCGTTTGGGGGGGGGACACTCCCCTTTAACAGGGCCCCTTTTTTAAAAGGGCATTTGGGGGTTTTCAGGTGCCCGGGGGGGGGTTTTCCATTCGGGGCCCCGGTTTTTCCCTTCCCCGGGGATGGGATTTGGTTCAGAAAAAAAAAAGGCTTTTTCCCTGGGGGGGGGTTTTGGGGAAAACAGGGCCCCCCCCCCGGGGGAGGTTTCTTTTTTTTGGGCGAAATTCCCCCCCAAAAACTTTAAACCCCCTTTGGGGGGGGGGTTTTGGTTTGGGGGTTTCCTTTTTGGGGAAAAATTTTGGGGCCCAAACCCAAGGGGAACCCCCCGGGGTTTTGGTGGATGGTTGGGGTTAACCCGGAATGGGCCTAATCCGGGTTTTTGGGGCAGGGGGCCCCCTTTTGGGGGGAAGGGCCCCCCTTTGGGATTGTTGGGTTTTTGGTTTCGGATCGGGCCCTTTTTTGGGGGGGGTTTTTTTAAAGGAATGGGCTTTTGGGATTTTTGGGGGGGGGCCTTTTTCTGAAGGGGGGGGGGTTTTTTTTAAATTTTATTTTTTCGGGGCCGGACCGGTTTTTTAGAACCCCGGGGTTTTCCCCCGGGCCAGGGAGGGGGACTTTTTTTTAAAACCCCAAAAATTTTTAGGGGGGGGGGGAAAACCCTTTTTTCGGGGATGGGCCCTTCTTTTTAAAAACCCCCTTTGGAAAATTTTAAAGGGGGGGGGCCCCTTTAAGAGGGGGCCGGTTTTCCCTTTTAAAAGGGTGGGAATTCCTTAAAAGTGGGAAGGCCTTTTTTTAAGGGGGGCCCTTTTTTTGGGT
>JAJLRB010001043.1:0-39820 GCA_020976825.1 Odocoileus hemionus
AGATGTCACATATAGGAGATCTGATGTCGTGAATGCAGTGGCTGATGATGTCTGTAAAAGGCTGCAGGAATGATGTCATAAAGTGTGAATGTGATGTCATGTAGAGTGTGTATGGTGTCATAATGTATGCCAATTCGTGTGATGATTTCCAGGTACTTGTTGTGATTGTCAATCGACTTTAACAGTGAGTGTGTGACGACACAGTTACAGTGGTTGTGATGTCAAATATAGTGGGTGAAGGATATCAGGGGAGATAGTACGTTGGGTTGTGGTTGTCATGAAAGCAGTATGAGTGATATCATTATATTGGATATGATGTGTGGGATCATCAAATATACAGGGTGTGATGTCATTCATTTAGTTGTCTGATGTCCATAAAGAGTTCATGTGATGTTCATGCATACTAAATATGACGTCCTACATAGAGTGTGTTGTGATGTCATACAGAGGAGTGTGTGTGTTCTGGTATAATTGATACACTGGGTCTCTGATGGACACAGATACCGTGGAGGTCGTGTCAGATATAGTGGGTGAGATGGCAGATATTGTGTGATGTCATGAATGCACTGGATGTAATGTGATGACTACAGTGGTGTGAGTTTATAAAGAATGGATGTGACCATATCTATAGTGCATAATATGTCATACATAAAGTGGGTGTGATGTCATACAAACAGCTGGTCAGAGGTCATCAATAGGGTGGATTCAATGACAGATATACTGGGAGTGATGTCATGAGTGCAGTGCATGTGATGTCATAAATAATCTGTGATGTCATAAAATGTGAATGTGATGCCCTATAGAGTGTATATGATGGTATACATGTAGTGGGTGTGAGGTCATACATACAAAGGGTGTGATATCATCGAAAGAGTGGGTGTGATGACACAGATACAGAGGCTGTGATGTTAAAAATATAGTGAATGTGATGTCATACAACAACGATATGATGTCGTCTTACATAGCGCATGAGATCTCATAAATACATTTGGTGTGATATCCTCAATACAGTGGATGTGATGACCCAGATACAGTGGATACAATGTCAAATAGAGTGGGTGTGATGACCTAGAAACTGTGGTTTGATGTCATAAACTGAGGATGAGATGTCTTGTATGGGGCAAAATGTTGCCTACATATGGCGAGTGTGATGTCATGCAAAAGAGTGGGCGTGATATCAGTGGAGAGGTTGTGATGGCAAAGAAACAGTGGGGGCAATGTCTGGTACAGTGGGTGTGATGTCATGCCTGAAGTGGATGTGGCAAAATAAATTCTGTGGTTTGTTGTGATAGAGTGGATATGATGTCATCTGAAGTGCAAATGATGTCATATATATGCTGAGTGTGGTATCAACAACACACAGGGTTGTGATGTCATACATTGTGGATATGATATCATAAATAGAGTGGATAGGAAGTCACACGTATACTGGCTCTGATATGATACATAGAGTGGCTGCGGTATCATTGGTAGAGTGGGTGTGAAAACACAGATACCGTGGATTTAAGGTCAGATATAGTGGACGTGATGTCTGGTATAGTGGACTTGATGTCATAAATAAAGTGGTGTGAGGTCACAAAGAGTGGATGTGATGTCATATGTAGTACATATGATGTCATACATATAGTGGCTGTGATGTCATACATACACTGGGTTAGATAAAATTGGTACATTGCATGTGTTGACACAGATATAATGCGTGTGATGTCAGACATAGTGGCTGTGAAGTTACACAATGGTTGTGTTGTTATAACACTGTGTGTGAAGCCATATTAAGTAAATATGTCATAAACATAGAGTGTGTGATGTCATAGACAGAGTCATTGTGTGATGTCACATATATAGTGAATGTGATATCATACAGAGTAGATGACATGTCATATCATATATAGTGCATGTGATGTCATAAATACTAAGGATTGTTGTAATAAAGTGTGGAAATGATGTCATGTGTAGTGCATATGATGGCATATGTATGCCACCTGGGAACTCTTACATACTTGGTGTGATATCCTCGACAAAGTGGGTTTGATGACATATACAGTGGATGTGATGGCAGTTATAACGGGTTTCAAGACAGATATAGAGCTTGTGTAGATATACACACAGAGTGGATGAGATCATATACAGTGGATATGATGTCATAAACATAGTTCGTTCCATGACAGACAAACAATGGTATGATGACATCAAGAGTGGATTTAATGTCATATAAAGTGCCTATAGTGTCATCCATGCAGTGGGTGTTATTTCACAAGTACATAGGGTGTAATATAAACTTTCAAGTGAGTGTGATTGCACCGATATATTGGGTGTGATGTCGGATACAGTGATTGTGTTGTCATTCATACAGCATATGAGATGTCATATGTACTGAGTATGATGTCAAAAACATAGTAGGTGTCTTGTCAGAGTTACAGTGGCTGTGATGTCACAAGTATAGCATATGTGATGTCATAAACAGTGGATGTGATGTTATGAATATAGAGGATGTGATGTAATGAATACAGACTTGTGATGTCATAAAGTGTGGGTGTGATGGCACATAGAATTCATATGATGTCATACATATAGTGGGTTTGATATCAAACATATTGCAGGTGTGGTATAATCAATACACTGTAAGTAATGACGCATCTACAGTGGATGCGATGTCAGATATAATGTGTGTGATGACATGAATACAGAGGGTGTGATGTCATAGAGCGATGTGACGTCATACAGAGTGAATGTGATGTCATATGTACTTTATATGAAGTCATACATATCGTGGCTGTCATATCATACAAACAATGGGGCATATATCATCGATAATCTCGGTGTGATGACACACATACTGTGGATGTGCTGTCAGATAGAATGGCTGTGATGTGAGACAGAGTAGCTTTGATGTCATGAACAGAGTTTTGTGAAGTCATAAAGCCTGGGTGTGATGTCGTATATAGTGCATAGTGTGCCATGTCTATAGTATGTGTGATATAATACATAGAGTTTGTGTTATATCAATGATACATAGGGTGTGATCGCACAAATACAGATACCGAGGGTGTGATGTCAGATATACTGTTTGTATCGTCTCAACACAGTGTGTTTGATGTCAAGTATATTGGATATGGAATCACAAACCCAGTGGGTGTGACGTTACAGATAAAGTCCTGTGATGTCAGAGGTATAGGGGATGAGATGTCATAAACCGTGGATATGATGTCACATGTAGGAGATCTGATGTCCTGAAAGCAGTGGCTGTGATGACGTAAAAGCTGAGGATTGATGTCATAAAGTGTGAATGTGATGTCATGTAGAGTGTGTATGATGTCATATGTATGCCAAGTGTGATGATTTCAATACTTGTGATGTCATCGATACAGAGTGTGTGATGACACAGATACAGTGGCTGTGATGTCAAATATAGTGGGTGAGATGTCAGGTAGAGACGGCGTGGTGTCATGAAAGCAGTATGAGTGATATCATATATATTGGATATGATGTCATCAATATACTGGGTGTGATGTCATTCATTTAGTTGTCTGATGTCATAAAGAGTTCATGTGATGTCATGCATACTGAATATGATGTCCTACATAGAGTGTGTGTGATGTCATACAGAGAGTGTGTATGGTATAATTGATACACTGGGTCTGATGACACAGATACCGTGGAGGTAGTGTCAGATATAGTGGGTGAGATGGCAGATATAACGTTTGTGTTGTCTTGTGTGTGTGGTCATGTATAGTGTGTGTGATGTCATGAATGCACTGGATGTAATGTGATGACTACAGTGGTGTGAGTTTATAAAGAATGGATGTGACCATATCTATAGTGCATAATATGTCATACATAAAGTGGGTGTGATGTCATACAAACAGTTGGTCAGAGGTCATCAATAGGGTGGATTCAATGACAGATATACTGGGAGTGATGTCATGAGTGCAGTGCATGTGATGTCATAAATAATCTGTGATGTCATAAAATGTGAATGCGATGCCCTATAGAGTGTATATGATGGTATACATGTAGTGGGTGTGAGGTCATACATACAAAGTGTGTGATATCATCGAAAGAGTGGGTGTGATGACACAGATACAGAGGCTGTGATGTTAAAAATATAGTGAATGTGATGTCATATACAACGGATATGATGTCGTCTTACACAGCGCATGAGATCTCATAAACACAGTTGGTGTGATATTCTCAATACAGTGGATGTGATGACCCAGATACAGTGGATACAATGTCAAATAGAGTGGGTGTGATGACCTAGAAACTGTGGTTTGATGTCATAAACTGAGGATGAGATGTCTTGTATGGGGCAAAATTTGCCCTACATATGGCGAGTGTGATGTCATGCAAAGAGTGGGCGTGATATCAGTGGAGAGGTTGTGATGGCAAAGAAACAGTGGGGGCAATGTCTGGTACAGTGCGTGTGATGTCATGCCTGACGTGGATGTGGCAGCATAAATTCTGTGGTTTGGTGTGATAGAGTGGATACGATGTCATCTGAAGTGCAAATGATGTCATATATATGCCGAGTGTGGTATCAACAACACACAGTGTTGTGATGTCATACATTGTGGATATGATGTCACAAATAGAGTGGATAGGATGTCACACGTATACTGGCTGTGATATGATACATAGGGTGGCTGTGATATCATTGGTAGTGTGTGGGTGTGAGAACACAGATACAGTGGACGTGAAATCAGATATAGTGGATGGGATGTCAGGTATAGTGAATTTGATGTCATAAATAAAGTGGTGTGAGGTCATAAAGAGTGGATGTGATGTCATATGCAGTATATACTATGGCATACATATATTGGCTGTGATGTCATACATACACTGGGTTAGATAAAATTGATTCATTGCTTGTGTTGACCAGGATACAATGTGTGTGATGTCAGACATAGTGGCTGTGAAGTTACACAATGGTCGTGTTGTTATAAGTCTGCGTGTGAAGCCATATAAAGTGGATATGTCATAAACATAGAGTGTGTGATGTCATAGATAGGGTCATTGTGTGATGTCACATATATAGTGAAAGTGATATCATACACAGTAGATGACATGGCATATCGTATATAGTGCGTGTGATATCATGAATAGAGTGCAAGTGATGTCATAAATAATAAGGATTGTTGTCATAAAGTGTGGATATGATGTCATGTGTAGGCATATGATGGCATACATATGACACCATTGTGAACTCTTAGGATAGTTGGGTGATATGTCGTCAACAAAGTGGGTTATGATGACATATACAGTGGATGTGATTGCAGTTTATAACGGGTTTCAAGACAGATATATAGAGCTTGTGTAGTCATACACACGTGTGGGTGAGATCATATACAGTGGTATGATGTCATAAACATGAGTGGGTGCCATGACAGACAAACAATGGTATGATGACATCGAGTGGATTTGATGTCATATAAAGTGCCTATAGTGTCATACATTGCAGTGGTATGATTTCACACGTACGGACATAGGATGTAATATAATCATTTCAGTAAGTGTGATTACACCGATATAATAGGTGTGATGTCGGATACAGTGGTTGTGTTTGTCATTCATACACCATGTGAGATGTCATATATACTGAGTATGATGTGAAAAACATAGTAGGTGTCTTCTCATAGTTACAGTGCGCTTGTGATGTCACAAGTATAGTATATGTGATGTCATAAACAGTTGGATGTGATGTTATGAATATAAGAGGATGGATATATCATGAATACAGTCTTGTGATGTCATAAAGAGTGTGTGTGATGTCACATAAAGAATTCATATGATGTAATACATATA
This sequence comes from Odocoileus hemionus, assembly GCA_020976825.1. NCBI lineage: Eukaryota > Metazoa > Chordata > Mammalia > Artiodactyla > Cervidae > Odocoileus > Odocoileus hemionus. The sequence continues at coordinate 5,803 of JAJLRB010001043.1, forward strand.
GTGGGTTTCGATGATATCACAACATATTGCAGGTGTGTGTATAATGAATACATTGTAAGTAATGACGACAGCTACAGTGGATGCGATGATGAGATATACTGTGTGTGATGGCATGAATACAGAGGGTGTGATGTCATAGAGGGATGTGTGACGTCCATACAGAAAAAAACCTGTGATGTCATATGTAAAGTTTCCTATGAAGTCATCTACATACATACATGGCTGTGATATCATTCAATCATACAAATAATGGGCTATATCATCATCGACCATATCACTGATGATGACTCACAATACTGTTGTAGTGCTGTCAAGGATAGAAATGTCTGTAGTATGTGACGACAGATTAGCTTTGAATGTTATGAACAATAGTGTTGTGGATGACAGCTTAATTGTCCATTCAAAGCCTGTGAGATGATGTCGTATATAGTGCATAAGTGTGCCCATGGGCTATATATATGTTTGATATAATACCATACAGGTTTGTGTGTATATCAATGACATACAGATACTGTGTGGATCAACACAAATACAGATACGCGGAGGGAGTGTGGTGTCAGATATACTGTTTTATTGTTATCGCTCAACACACTGTGTGTTTGATGTCAAATATATTTTTATATTAGATTCAACACAAACCCCGAGTGGTTGTGACGTTTACAGATTAAAGTGTTGGCTGTGATGTCAAGAGGTATAGGGGATGAGAATGTCATAAACCGTGGATATGATGTCACATACTAGGAGATCTGCTGTCATCAATGCCAGTGCGCTGAGGATGTCGTAAAAATGCTGAGGATTGATGTCATAAAGTGTGAATGTGATTGTCCATGTAGAGTGTATCGTTGTCATAGGTATGCCAATCGTGTGATGGATTTCCATACTTTGATGTCATCTATACAAGAGTTTGTGGGTGACGAACACAGTGATACAGTGCTGTGATGTCAAATATAGTGTTGTGAGATGTCAGGGTATAGACGGTGTGGTGTCATGAAAAAGCAGTATGAGTGATATCATATATATTGGGATATGATGTACGCATCAATATACTGGTTGTTGATTGTTTGTGATGTCATTTAGTTTTGTGTATGATGTCATAAAGAGATGTTCATGTGATTTTCTATTGCATACTGAATATGATGTCCTAACATATAGAGTGTGAGTGATGTCATACAGAGAGTGTGTACGGTATAATTGATACACTGGGTCTGATGACACATAGATACCGTGGAGGTCAGTGTCAGATAGTATGGTGAGATGGCAAGCTCTATAACGTTTGTTTGTCTTGTGTGTGTGGTCATGTATAGTGGTTGGTGATGTCATGATTGCACTGAATGTAATGTGATATTAGACTTACAGTTGGTGTGAGTTTTATAAAGAAATGGATGTGACCATTATCTATTAGTGCATAAAATGTCCATAGTAACAGTAAAGTGGGTGTGTGATGTCATAAACAAACAGTATGGACAGAGAGTCATCAATAGGGTGGTATTCAATGACAGATATACTGGAGTGATGTCATGATGCAGTGCATGTGATTCCGATAAATAATCTTGTTGATGTCATAAAATGTTGAATGGCATCAAGCCCTATATATGAATAGGATGGTATAACGTGGTATACATGTAGATGGGTGTGAGTCCATACATACAAAGGTGTGTTGATATCATCGAAAGAGAGGTGGTGATGCCACAGATACAAGGCGTTGTGATGTTAAAAATATATGAATGTGATGTCATAATACAACGGTACAAGATGTCGTCCCTTTACGAAGCGCATGAAGATCCTCATATAACCACAAATTGGTGTGTAACATCCATGTACAGTGGGGAATGTGGATGGACCCAGATGACATGGATACAATGTCAAATAGAGTGGGTGTGATGACCTAGAAACTGTGGTTTTTGATGTTCATAAAACTGAGGATGAAGATATGTCTTGTATGGGGCAAAAGTCTGCCTACAAATGGCGAGTTGTGATGTCATGAAAGAGTGGGCGTGATATCAGTGGAGAAGATGTTGTGATGGCAAAAAGAAAAACAGTTGGGGGCAATGTCTGGAAACATGTGGTGTGATGTCATGCCTGAACATGGAATGTGGCACAACATTATATATTCTGTGGTTGGGTTGTGTGATTAAAGTGGAAATACGATTTATGTTCAATCCTGAAGTTGCAAAATAGATTAGCGTTCCCCCCCATTAAATATATGCCGTGATGGTGGTATCATACAACCACGAGTCAGTGTTGCTTGTTTATTTGATGGACATACCCTTGAGGGATATATTATGACTGGTCAACACAAATAGAGTGGTTATAGACAATGTCACACGTTTATACTGGCTGTGATATGATACATAGGGATGGTTGGCACTGTGATTATATCATTGGTAGTGTGGGTTGTTTGAGAACACACGATACAGTGGACGTGAAATCAGAAATATATGGATGGGATGTCAGAGTATAGTGAATTTTGATGTCATAAATAAAGTGGTTTGTGAGGTCAATTATAAGTAGTGGATGTGACTTCATCATAGGCAGTATACTAAACTAATGGCATTCGATAATATTGGGCTGTGATGATACCACTACATACACCTGGTGTAAAGATAAATAGCGCGCGCGCTTGAAAGATGCATCATTTGCTTCTAGTGTTGCACACCAGTATACAGATTGTGTGTAATGACAGACATAGTGGCTCTGGAAGATACACAATGTTTGTGTTTGTATATAAAGGTCAGTGGGCGTGTGAAGTCCATGCATATAGTGGGAATGATGTCATCGCACACCATAGAGATGTAGTGTATGTCATAGCAGAGGGTACGACTTGTGTGATGTCACATATATATGTTTAACAGTGTATGCATAAATTAACATAAAACACAAGTAGACGACATCAGGTCCAACAAATTTAAAAAAATCGTATAATATGTGGCATGTATATCATGAATAGAGTGCAAGTGATGTCATAAAATGCGATCAAGGATTTTATGGTCATATAAGTGTGGATACATGATGTCATGGTGTAAAGCAAATGATCGGCAATACATATAGACACCTTGTGAACTCTTTAGATATCTTGGAAGTGGATGTCCGGTCAAACTAAAGAGGGGTTTGAGTGAACAATATACAGTGGGATGTGATTGCAGTTATACACGGGTCTTTCTACAAGACAGATAATAAGAAGCTTCGTGTAGCCATAACAACCACAGAGTTGGATGAGGGATCCATAATGAACAGTGGATATGGAATGATCAGTATACACCAGTAGTGGGCTTCCATCCACTTAGGAGACAACAAAAACACGGTATGATGACAAACATCAAAATATTGATATATGATGTCATTATTAAGTGCTTATTTAGTGTCATACATGCAGTGGGTGTTATTTCACAATACATAGGTTAATAATAAAACTCTTTGCATAGTGATTTTGTGATTAACAACCACCGATATAATGGTGTGTATGTCGGATTCCGCAAGTGATTGTGTTTGTTATTCATGGACACACCCATGTAGAATATCATATGTAACTAACTGAGAATGTGATGTCACAGAAACAATTTTATTTGTAATTGATCAGAGTTACAGGTGGCTGTGATGCACAAGTATTAATGGATGTCATAACAGTGGTGTGTGTTATGAATAAAGGATGGATGAAGTATCAGCTTGGATGTCAAAAGTGTGGGTGGTTTGAAAATAGAATTTTCCTTGATGTTAATATGGGGGTTTGAATCCCTAGGCAGGTTTGGGTTAATGAATACCAAAAGTAAAACATTTACAGGGGAGCAAGTCAGATAACGTGTGTGATGACAGAAAAAAGGAGGGTTGTTGGGGTGGTATGAGTGTTGGTTATTTTTTAAAAAAGTCTTTAGGTCTTTCCCGGGGATTTCTCAAATTGTTGTGTTTGTGTTTTTGGGGTTGGGTGTTAGGAGTGTTTTTTTGGGGTTTTTTATGCAAAAACCCTTTTTGGGTTATTTGTTGTATTTTAGATTGTGATTTGCTCTTTTTTTTTTTGGGGTGTGTGTTTTGTATTTTATGTTTTTTATTTTTTATGAAATTTTTTTTGGTTTCAAAAAGGGGGTGTACTTCAAAAAAAAGGGGGTGTGATGCAAGGTTTTAATGAATCATAAATATATGATGCAAAAATTCCAAAAATGGGGGGCAATTTTTTTAAAATTAATTCGTGTTGTGATGCATTTAAGGGTAGGTTGCCATATGTAAGCCCAATGTGATGATTTCCTACGGGGGTGCTCAATACAAATTGGACCACGATACAGTGGCTGTGATTTAATACGTGGGTAGATGTCAGGAGAGACGGGGGTTTCATGAAAGATAGAGGTATCAATATTTGGTAGATGTTTCCCCAAAATATGGGTGGATGTCATCATTTTTTGTTGTTGATGTCATAAAAAGGGTTTTGTGATTCGATACGAATAGAGTTCCTACAAAGTGTGTGTGATGTCATAAAAGAGTGTGTATAAAATGAACCGGGTTGAGACAAGTACCGTGGAGGAGGTCAGATATAGTGGGTGAGTGGGAGATATAACTTGTTTGGTTTGTGTGGTTTTTTCATGTATGTGTGATGAAGTCATGAAAGCATGGTGTAATTGATATACAGTGGTGTGGTTTATAAGGAATGGGTGTGACCATACTAATGCATAATATGTCATACATAAAATGGGTGTGATGTATACAAAAGTTGGTCAAGGTCTCAAAGGGGGATATAATGGGGGCAAATAGTGGGAGTGTGTATAGTGCAGTGATGGGTTTTTCATAAATAATCTGTGATGTATAAAAAGTGAACGCTTGCCCCCTAGAATGTATATGTTGGATACAGTAAAGGGGGGTTTAGGGTATACATTTAAAAATTTGGGGATTATCGAAGGTGGGTGTGATGACACAGATACAGAGGCGGAGTTTAAAAAAAATAGTGAATGTGAGCTATCAACTAAAGATGTCGTCTTAAAGCCTGGATCTCATAAACACAGTTGGTGTGATATTTCAAAGGTGGATGTGGACCCAGAACATGGATAAAATTTAAAAGAGTGGGTTGTGACCAGAAAATGTGTTTGTGTATAAAGAGATGGATGTCTTTATGGGGCAAAGTTGCCCTATTATGGGAGTTGATGTCATGCAAAAGTGGGCGTGTTCAGTGGAGAGGTTGTGATGGCAAAGAAACGGTGGGGGCAATTCTTTCGTGGGTGTGATTCATGCTTGGGGGAGGGGGCAAAATAAATTTGTGGTTTGGTTTGATAGAGGGATAGGTTATCTAATTCAAATGTGTCATATATAGTCGAGAGGGGGATCAACAACACCAGTGTTGGATGTATAATTGTGGATTGATGTCACAAAAAGGTGGTAATGCACACGTATATGGCTTTTATGTACATAGGGTGGCTGGATTTCATTGGGATGTGGGGGTTTAGAACGTTTCGGGACTGAAAACAGAAAGTGGATGGGATTCAGGTAAGTGAAATTTATGTCATAAATAAAGTGGGTGTGAGGTAAAAAGGGTTGATGTATGTCATGAGGTATGTATGTTGTCATATGTATGCCCCCTGGATGTTTCCTCTTTTGATTCATCGAACAGATGTGTGACGACACAGTACGTTTCTGTGGTCAAAAATATTGGTGAGATGTCAGTAGAGACGGTGGGTGTCATGAAGCGTAATGGGGAATCATTAATTGGTATATGTCATCAAAACGGGGGTGTTTCATTATTTAGTTGTCTTGCAAAAGGTTCTGTGTTCTGGATATGAATTGATTCCCCTAATAGAGTTTTGGGGATGTCTCAGAATGGAAAAGGTTTAAAATTTTTTACAGGGGTCTGATACACAATACCGTGGGGGTTGCAAATAGGGGGGAATGGCAATATAAGTTTTTTTTGTCTTTTGGTGTGGTCATGTATAGTGGTTGTGTCAAATGCATGATGTAAGTTTGCTACAGGGGTTGTTTTTTTATAAAAAATGATGTGCCCAACTAAGTGCAAATTTGTCATACAAAAAGGGGTGGGGTTTCATAAAAACATTGGTCAGAGGTCATCAAAGGGGGATTCAATACAATATAGTGGAGTGATTATGTGCAGTATTATGTAAAAAAATCTTTTTCATAAAAAGGGGAAGGGGCCCCAAGAGTGAAAAGTGGTATACATGTGGGGGGGTGGGGTCATACATCAAAGTGGTATATATCGAAAGAGGGGGTTTTGGAGACCAGATCAGGGGCGGGATTTAAAATATAATAATTAGTCATATACAAGGGAAATGATGTGCTTACATAGCGCAAAATCTCATAAAAACTTTGGGTGAAATTTCAATACGGAAAACAAACAGTGGAACAGGTCAAATAAGTGGGTTGATCCCTAGAAACTGTGTTTAATGTCAAAAAATGAGGAAAAATTTTGTATGGGGCAAATTTTCCCCACAATGGCGATGTGATGTCATGAAAGAGGGGGCGTGATATAGTGGAGAGTTGGAGGGCAAAGAAAAGGGGGGCAAGTCTGGTAAGTTTTGTGTGATCCCTGAGGGGTTGGGGAAACAAAAATTCCTGTTTTTGGTGTGAAAGAGTGGAACGATGTCATCGAATCAAATGGCCCAATTATCCCGAGTGTGGTAAAAACAACACACAGGTTGGAGTCAACATTTTGGTAGAGTACAATAGATGGATAGGATGTAAGTAACTGGGGGGTTTGATACATAGGGTGGCTGGATATCTTGGGTAGTGTGGGTGTGGAAAACAATACGGGGACGTAAAATCAGATTTGGGGGGGAGCGGTTTGTTGATTTCAAAAAAAATGGTGTGAGGTCATAAAGAGGGATTGTTTCATATCGAAAATAAAAGGGATAAATTTTGGGCTGGATTCCCAAGTACATGGGTTAAAAAAATGATTCTTGCTTGTGTTACAGGATAAAAAGGTGGAAGTCAACAAGGGGTCTGAGTTAACATGGTCTTTTTTGTTATAAGTCTGCGTTAAACCAATAAAGTGGATTTTTAAAACAAGAGTGTTATATCAAGATGGGGGTCATTGTTGATTCACATAATAGTGAAATGATATCATACAGGTAGTACATTCACTCGTATATAGTGCGTGGATATCAAAGGGAGTGAAAGGTTCAAAAAAAAAAGGTTTGTTGAAAAAAGGGGAATGAGGCATGTGTGGCATATGATGGCATAAAATACCCCTGGAAACCCTTTTAGTTGTTGGGGTTTTGTCGTAAAAAAAAAGGGGGTTTTGATGCAATCATGATGTGATTGGTTTAAAACGGTTTCAAACGTTTAGAGTTTGGGGTATCATACACACCGTGTGGTGAATTATACAGGGTATGATGTCATAAACTTTGGGGGTTCCATAGAAAAACAAGGTTGATACATCGATGATTTGATGTCAAATAAAGTCCTCTATGTAACATGCAGTTGGTATGTTTTTCCACGGACATAGATGCAATATAATCATTCAAGAAAGTGTATTACACCAAATTAGGTGTGTGTCGGAGTCAGTGGTTTTTTTGTCATTCATACACCAGTGAGTGTCATATAACTGAGTATGAGTGAAAAAAAAAGTTTGTTTTGCCCCTTTAAGGGCTGTATTCACAAGAATAATATGTGTTCATAAACAGGGGATTGATTTTTAAAAATTGAAGGGGGGGGTTCTGAATATAGCTTGTTGTCAAAAGATTTGGGGGGGGTTAAAGATTCTTTGGTGAAATTTTAAAAAGTGGGTTGATATCACCTATTGCAGTGTGTATAATGAATACTTTGTAAGTAATGACTAACACAGGGGATGCGATGTAGTATACGTGTGTAAGGAAAAAATACAGAGGTGTGATTCAAAGGGGGGTTAAACGTCAACAGAGTAAATGTGATGCATATTATTTCCGTTATGTCTACATTTTGTGGCGTACATAAAAAAAAAGGGCTTATATATGTTTTTCCAGTGTGTGACCACATACTGTGGAGGTGCTGTCGAAAAATGGTGTTATGTAGACAGAGTAAGTGTTATTGAGAACAGAGTGTTTGTGATGTCATAAAGCCTGGTGTGATGTCTTGTATGTGCCTAGATGTGCCATGCCTATAAATGTTGCGATAAATACATACAGTTTGTGTTATATCACTGATAGAGAAGTGTGATCACACAAATACAGATAACGGAAGGGTGTGATGTCAGATATCGATTTGTAACGTCTCAACACCGTGTGTTTGATATCAAATAGTATTGAAAATATGGATTCACAAACCCAGTGGTGAGTGACGTTACAGAAAAGTTGGCTGTGATTGTCAAAGGTTATAGGGGATGAGATGGTCAAATAACCGTGGATAAGATGTCACATACAGGGATCTGCTGTCATCAATGCAGTGGCTGAGATGTCGTAAATGATGGAGGATTGATGTCATAAAGTGTGAATGTGATTTCATGTTCAGTTGAGTGTTCCATAGTTGTCATATGCATGCCACTTGTGATGATTTCCATACTTGTGATTTGTACATCGATACAGAGTGTGTAGACTGTACACAGATACGTGGCTGTATGTCAAATATAGTGGGGTGAGATGTCAGTGTATAGACGGTGTGGTGTCATGAAAGCAGTATGAGTGATATCATATATATTGGATATGATGTCATCAATATACGGGTGTGATGTCATTCATTTAGTTGTCTGATGTCATAAAGAGTTCATGATGATTCATGCATACTGAATATGATTTCCTACATAGAGTGTGTGTGATGTCATACAGAGAGTGTGTGATGGTATAATTGATACAGACTGGGTCTGATGACACAGATACCGTGGAGTCTGGAGGGTAGTGTCAGATATAGTGGGTGGAGATTTTGCAGATATAGGCGTTTTGTGTTGTCTTGTGTGTTGTTGTGGTCATGTATAGTGTGTGTGATGTCATGAATGCAAGTCTGGATGTAATTTCTGATGACTAGCAGTGTGTGTGAGTTTAAAAAGAATGGATGATGACCATATCTATAGTGCATAATATGTCATACATAAAAGTGGGTGTGATGTCATACAAACATTTTGGGTCGAGAGTCTTCATTGGGTTTGGATTCAATGACATATTATTGGAAGTGATGATCATTAATCAGTGCAAGTGAATGGTCATAAATAATCTGTGATGTCAAAAAAGTGAAATGCGCATGCCCTATAAGAGTAAATGATGTATACATGGTATTGTTAGTCATACATACAAGTGTGTATATCATCAAAGTGGTGTTGTGATGACACAGATACAAGGCTGTATTAAAAATATATGAAGTGAGTCAATAAAGGGAAATGATGTGTTTACATGGCCCCCCCCCCCCCCCCCCCCCCCCCCCCCCCCCCCCCCCCCCCCCCCCCCCCCCCCCCCCCCCCCCCCCCCCCCCCCCCCCCCCCCCCCCCCCCCCCCCCCCCCCCCAAAAAAAAAAAAAAAAAAAAAAAAAAAAAAAAAAAAAAAAAAAAAAAAAAAAAAAAAAAAAAAAAAAAAAAAAAAAAAAAAAAAAAAAAAAAAAAAAAAAAAAAAAAAAAAAAAAAAAAAAAAAAAAAAAAAAAAAAAAAAAAAAAAAAAAAAAAAAAAAAAAAAAAAAAAAAAAAAAAAAAAAAAAAAAAAAATCAATTATGTGGGATGTCATATAGGATTGAGTCATAAAGGTGAATGTGATGTCAGGTAGAATGTGTATGTTGCATAAGTATGCCAGAGTGATGATTTCCATACTTGTGATGTCATCGATCCAGAGTGTGTGACGACACAGATACAGTGGCTGTGATGTCAAATATAATGTGGGTGAGATGTCAGGTAGAAGACGGTGTGGTTGCCATGAAAGCAAGTATGAGTGATATCATATATATTGGATAAGCTGAATGTCATCAATATACTGTGGTTGTGATGTCATTCAATTAAAACGTTTGACTGAATGTCATAAAGAGTATCATGATGAGTTCATGCATACTTGAATTTTTGAAGATGTCACTGACAAAGAATGTGTGGTGATGTCATACAGAGAGTGTGATTATGTTATAATTAGATACACTCTGGTTATTGATCACAACAAATTGAACCATGGATGATAAGTGTCAGATATAGTGGGTGAGATGACAGAATATACATGTTTGTGTGTCTCTAGGTGTGTGTGATCATGATATAGTGATGTGTGGATGTCATGAAATGTACAATGGATAGAAATGTAGATTAACTACAGTGGAGTGAGATTTATAAAGAAATGGATGTTGACGCATATTCTTATATGGGTATGCAATAATATGTCATACATAAAGTGGAGTGTGATGTAATAAACAAAAGTTTGGTAAGAGAGTCATCAATTAGGGTGGATTCCAATGAACAGATATTAGTGGGAGATAGATAAGTCATGAGTTGCAGTGCAAAGTGATGTCATAAAAGTTAATACTGTGATGTCATAAAATGTGAACGCGATGCCCTATAGAGTGTATATCCGTGGTATACATGAGTGGATGTGAGGTCAATACATACAAAGTGTGTGATATCAATCGAAAAGAGTGCGGTGTTGATGACACAGATTACAGAGCTGTGATGTTAAAAATATAATGAATGTGACGGTCATATACAACGGTAATGAGTCGTAGCTTTACATAGCGCATGAGATCCTCATAACACACAGTTGGTGTGATATTCTCAATACAGTGCAATACAGATACAGTGGATACAGTGTCAAATAGAGTGGGTGTAATGAAACCTAGAGACGGTGGTTTGATGTCATAAACTGAGGATGAGAATGTCTTGTATGGGGCAAATGTTGCCCTACATATGTCGATTGTGATGTCATTCAAAGAGTGGCGTGATATCAGTGGAGAGGTTGGATGGCAAGGAAACGTGGGGAGGCAATGTCTGGTACAGTTGTTTTGTGATGTCATGCCTGACGTGAATGTTGGCAAACATAAATTCTGTGGGTTTCGGTGTGATAGAGTGGAAACTATGTACATCTGAAGTGCAAATGATGTCATATAAATGCCGAGTGCTCGGTATCAACAACACACAGTGTTGTGATGTCAACATTGTGGATATGATGTCACAAATAGAGTGGATAGGATGTCACACGTATAACTGGCTTGTGATATGATACATAGGGAGGCTGTGATATCGTTGGTAGTGTGTGTGTGAGAAAACAGATACAGTTGGACGTGAAATCAGATATAGTGGATGGTGATGTCAGGTATAGTGAATTTGATGTCATAAATAAAGTGTGTGAGGTCATAAAGAGTGATGTGATGTCATATGCAGTACATACTATGGCATACATATATTGCTGTGTGATGTCAAGACTACACTGGGTTAGATAAAATTGATTCAATTGCTTGTGTTGACAGAGATACAATGTGTGTGATGTCAGACATAGTGGCTGTGTAAAGTTACACAATGGTCGTGTTGTTTATAAGTCTGCGTGTGAAGCCATATAAAGTGGAATATGTCATAAACATAGAGTGTGTGATAGTCATAGATAGGGTCATTGTGTGATGTCAATCATATATAGTGAATGATATCATACAGAGTAGATGACATTTCATATCGTATATAGTGCGTGTGATATCATGAATAGAGTGCAAGTGATGTCAATAAATAATAAGGATTGTTGTCATAAAGTGTGGATATGATGTCATGTTTGTTTGGGGCATGTGGAAGGCATAAGTTGATGGGCATACATATGACACCTGTGAACTCTTAGTTAGTTGGTGTATGTCGTCAACAAAGGTGGGTTTGATGACATATACAGGTGGATGTGATTGCAGTTATAACGTTGTTTTCAAGACAGATATAGAGCTTGTGTAGTCATACACACCCGTGTGGATGAGATCGTATACAGTGGTATGATGTCATAAACATAGTGGGTGCCATGAGAGACAAACAATGGTATGATGACATCGAGTGGAATTAGATGTCATATAAAGTGCCTCTAGTGTCATACATGCAGTTGTATGATTTCCACACGGACATAGGGATGCAATATAATCATTCAAGTAAGTGTGATTACACACGATATCTTAGGTTGTGATGTCGGAGTCCAGTGGTTGTGTTGTCCATTCATACACATGTGAGATGTCATATATACTTGAGTATGATGTGAAAAACATAGTAGTTGTCTTGTCACATTTACAGTGGGCTGGTGATTCACAAGTATAGTGGATATGTGATGTCATAAACAGTGGATGTGATGTTTATGAATAGAGCGGGATGGATGTCATGAATATAGTCTTGTGATGTCATAAAGAGTGTGTGTGAATATTTCACATAGAATTCATATGTATGTTAATATATAAAAGTGGGTTGATATCACACATATTGCAGGTGTGGTATAAGCGAAAAATCCAAAAAAAAAAAATAAAAAAAAAAATATAAGTAAAAAAATGACAAAAAACTAACTACAGTGGATTGCCGAATGTCCCCCCACCCCACGACCCCCCCAACCCCCCTCCCCCCCCTCCGATCCCCCCATACTGTGTGTGTGATGGCAATGACCCCCCCACCCCACACCACCCCCCCCCACACCCCACCGCCCAGGGTTGTGTACCCCACCCCCCCCCCCCCCCCCCCCCCCCACCTCCCCCCCCCCCACCCCCCCCCCCTCCCCCCCCCCATCATAGAGCGGTGTGTGACCCACCCCCCCCCCCCCCTCATACAGTACCCGCTAAATGTGATGTCATATCTCAACACCATAGATAGTCAAAACCGTCTGATTGTCCTAGAATTGCTTATGACTCGCTGTGACCACTATCATACAAAAAATGGGCATATCCCGATCATGGATATCGCAATCACAGTGTGATGACTCACATACTGGTGGAGGATGCTGTCAGATAGAATGGCTGTGATGTGAGACAGAGTAGCTTTGATGTCGATGAACAGAGTGTTGCAATGTGATGTCAAAAAGCCTGTGTGTGGTTGTCGTATATAGTGCATAATGTGCCATGCCTTTAGTATTTGTGTGATATTGTTATATATACAGTTAATTGTTATTATCACTGATAAAGGGGGGCAGATGGTGTGATCACACAAAATAACAGATACGGAGGGTGTGATCGAGTGTCAGATATACTGTTTGTATCGTCCTCAACCCAGTGTGTTTGATGTCAAAAATATTGGATATGGGATTCACAAACCCAGTGGGCTGTGACGTTCGCAGATAAAGTGGCTGTGATGTCAGGAGGATAGAGAGGATTCGATAGAGATGTCATAAACCGTGGATGTGATGTCACATACAGGAGATCTGCTGTCATCAATGCAGTGGCTGAGATGTCGCGTAAATACTGAGGATTGATGTCATAAAGTGTGAATGTGATGTCATGTAGAATGTGTATGTTGTCATATGTATGCCAAGTGTGATGATTTCCATACTTGTGATGTCATCGATACAGAGTGTGTGTGACGACACAGATACAGTGGCGGTGTGTGATGTCAAATATAGTGGGTGAGATGTCAGGTAGAGACGGTGTGGTGTCATGAAAGCAGTATGAGATGATATCATATATATTGGATCTGATGTCATCAATATACTGTGTGTGATGTCATTCATTTAGTTGTCTGATGTCATAAAGTGTTCATGTGATTTCTTGCCATACTGAATTAGTGATGTCCTACATAGAGTGTGTGTGATTGTCATACAGAGAGTGTGTATGGTATAATTGAATACACTGGGTCTGATGACACAGATACCGTGAGGTCGTGTCAGATATAGTGGGTGAGAGTGGCAGATATAACGTTTGTGTTTGTCTTGTGTGTGTGTGTCATGTATATAGTGTGTGTGATGTCATGAATGCAATGTATGTAATGTGATGACTACAGTGGTGTGAGTTTATAAAGAATGGATGTGACCATATCTACAGTGCATAATATGTCATACATAAAGTGGGTGTGATGTCATACAAACAGTTGGTCAGAGGTCATCAATAGGGTGGATTCAATGACAGATATAGTGGGAGAGATGTCATGAGTGCAGTGCATGTGATGTCATAAATAATCTGTGATGTCATAAAATGGGAACGCGATGCCCTATAGAGTGTATATCGTGGTATACATGTAGTGGATGTGAGGTCATACATACAAAGTGTGTGATATCATCGAAAGAGTGGGTGTGATGACACAGAACAGAGGCTGTGATGTTAAAAATATAGTGAATGTGATGTCATTATACAACGGAATGATGTCGTCTTACATAGCGCATGAGATCTCATAAACACAGTTGGTGTGATATTCTCAATACAGTGCCATGACAGATTACAGTGGATAAACAGTGTCAAATAGAGTGGGTGTGAATGACCTAGAGACTGGTGGTTTGATGTCAAAAACTGAGGATGAGATGTCTTGTATGGGGCAAAGTGTTGCCATACATATGGCGATTGTGATGTCATGCAAAGAGTGGGCGTGATATCAGTGGAGAGTTGTGATGGCAAGGAAACGGTGGGGCAATGTCCTGGTACAGTGTTTGTGATGTCATGCCTGATCGTGAATGTGGCAACATAAATTCTGTGGTTTCGGTGTGATTAGAGTGGATACTATGTCCCATCTGAAGTGCAAATGATTGTCATATATATGCCGAGTGTGGTAACAACAACACACAGCGTTGTGATGTCATACATTGTGGATATGATGTCACAAATAGAGTGGATAGGATGTCCACACGTTATACTGGCTGTGATATGATACATAGGGTGGCTGTGATTCTCGTGGGTAGTGTGGTTGTGAGAAAACAGATACAGTGGACGTGAAATCAGATATAGTGGATGCGGATTGTCAGGGTATAGTGAACTTGATGTCATAAATAAAGTGGGTGTGAGGTCATAAAGAGTGGATGTGATGTCCATATGCGTAGTACATACCTGATGTTCATACATATAGTTGGGCTTGTGATGTCGTCATACGTACACTGGGTCAGATGAAAATTTGATACCATTGCTTGTTTTTGACAGAGATACAATGCGTGTGATGTCAGGACATAGTGGCTGTGAAGTTACACGAATGGTTGTGTTGTTATAAAACTGCGTGTGTGTTGCCATATGAAGTGGTTATGGTCATAAGCATAGAGTGTGGTGAAGTCATAGACAGAGTCATTGTGTGATGTCACATATATAGTGAATGTGATATCCATTACAGAGTAGGTGACCTGTCAGATCGTATATTAGAGTGCTGTTAGTCCTGATATAGGAGTGCAATTGTGATGTCATGAAATACTAAGATTGTGCTTGTCATAAAGTGTGGATATGAATGTCATGTGCAGTGCACATGATGGCATACATGTTGAACACCCCCCCCCATGGTGTGAACTCTTAGTTAGTTGGTTGTCATACCGTCGACCAAGTGGGTTTTGATGATTATATACACTGGAATGTGATGGCAGTTATAACTGGTTTCAAGACAAATATAGAGATTGTGTAGGCATTGACACCACCGAGTGGATGACGTTCCTATACGGTGGATATGATGTCATAAACATAGTGGGTGCCCATGACGGATATATATAAACAATGGTATGATGACATCATTGCGTGGCCACTTGATAGTCTTATCAAATGCTATCATGTTATACATGCAGTTGTGTGTGGTTCACCACGTACATAGGGTCTAAATACAATCATTTAGGTAAGTGTGATTACACCCGTATATAGTGATGTGTGATGTCGGAGTCCATGTGGTTGTGTTTGTCATTTCATACACGATGTGAGGTTGTCATATATACTGTGAATGATGTGAAAAGACAGAGTAGTAGGTGTCTTGTTCTCATGTTGCAGGTGGCTGTGATGTCACAAAGATTATTGTATATTGTGATGTGATAAACTGTGGTTATGTGATGTTAGTGAATAGAGAGGGATGGGATGTCATGAATATAGTCTTGTGATGTCATAAAGAGTGTGGTGTGATGTCACATAGAATTCATATGATGTAATATATAAAGTGGGTTTGATATCACACATATTGCAGGTGTGGTATAATGAATACATTGTAAGTAAATGACATAACTACAGTGGATGCGATGTGAGATATACTGTGTGTGATGGAATGAATACAGAGGGTGTGATGTCATAGAGGGTGTGACGTCATACAGAGTAAATGTGATGTCATATCATGTAGTTCCGTTGATGTCCTAACATATTGGCCACGGTGGCTGAGACATCATACAAAAAAAAATGGGGCTTGAGGGTATATCATCGATATTCACAGTGTGATGACTCACATACTGTGGAGGTGCTGTCAGATAGAATTGGCTGTGATGTGAGACAGAGTA
The DNA here is from genome assembly GCA_020976825.1 of Odocoileus hemionus. Classification (NCBI taxonomy): domain Eukaryota; kingdom Metazoa; phylum Chordata; class Mammalia; order Artiodactyla; family Cervidae; genus Odocoileus; species Odocoileus hemionus. Next base: position 22,030 of record JAJLRB010001043.1, read on the forward strand.
GCTTTGATGTGATGAACAGAGTGCTTGTGATGTCATAAAGCCTGTGTGTGATGTCGTATATAGTGCATAATGTGCCATGCCTATAGTATGTTTGATATAATATATACAGTTTATGTTATATCACTGATAGAGATGGTGTGATCACAAAAATACAGATACGGAGGGTGTGATGTCAGATATACTGTTTGTATCGTCTCAACCCGTGTGTTTGATGTCAAATATATTGAATAAGGGATTCACAAACCCAGTGGGTGTGACGTTGCAAGATAAAGTGGCTGTGATGTCAGAGGTAGAGGGGATGAGAAGATCATAAACCTGTGGATATGATGTCACATACAGGAGATCTGCTGTCATCAATGCAGTGGCTGAGATGTCGTAAATACTGAGGATTGATGTCATAAAGTGTGAATGTGATGTCAGGTAGAATGTGTATGTTGTCATATGTATGCCAAGTGTGATGATTTCCATACTTGTGATGTCATCGATACAGAGTGTGTGACGACACAGATACAGTGGCTGTGATGTCAAATATAGTGGGTGAGATGTCAGGTAGAGACGGTGTGGTGTCATGAAAGCAGTATGAGTGATATCATATATATTGGATATGATGTCATCAATATACTGTGTGTGATGTCATTCATTTAGTTGTCTGATGTCATAAAGAGTTCATGTGAATTTCTTGGATACTGAATTTGATGTCCTACATAGAGTGTGTGTGATGTCATACAGAATGTAATGTGATGACTACAGTGGTGTGAGTTTATAAAGAATGGATGTGACCATATCTATAGTGCATAATATGTCATACATAAAGTGGGTGTGATGTCATACAAACAGTTGGTCAGAGGTCATCAATAGGGTGGATTCAATGACAGATATAGTGGGAGTGATGTCATGAGTGCAGTGCATGTGATGTCATAAATAATCTGTGATGTCATAAAATGTGAACGCGATGCCCTATAGAGTGTATATCGTGGTATACATGTAGTGGATGTGAGGTCATACATACAAAGTGTGTGATATCATCGAAAGAGTGGGTGTGATGACACAGATACAGAGGCTGTGATGTTAAAAATATAATGAATGTGACGTCATATACAACGGTAATGATGTCGTCTTACATAGCGCATGAGATCTCATAAACACAGTTGGTGTGATATTCTCAATACATGTGCATACAGATACAGTGGATACAATGTCAAATAGAGTGGGTGTGATGACCTAGAGACTGTGGTTTGATGTCATAAACTGAGGATGAGATGTCTTGTATGGGGCAAATGTTGCCCTACATATGGCGATTGTGTGATGTCATGCAAAGAGTGGGCGTGATATCAGTGGAGAGGTTGTGATGGCAAAGAAAAGGTGGGGGCAATGTCTGGTACAGTGTTTGTGATGTCATGCCTGACGTGAATGTGGCAACATAAATTCTGTGGTTCGGTGTGATAGAGTGGATACGATGTCATCTGAAGTGCAAATGATGTCATATATATGCCGAGTGTGGTATCAACAACACACAGTGTTGTGATGTCATACATTGTGGATATGATGTCACAAATAGAGTGGATAGGATGTCACACGTATACTGGCTGTGATATGATACATAGGGTGGCTGTGATATCGTTGGTAGTGTGGGTGTGAGAAAACAGATACAGTGGACGTGAAATCAGATATAGTGGATGGGATGTCAGGTATAGTGAATTTGATGTCATAAATAAAGTGGTGTGAGGTCATAAAGAGTGGATGTGATGTCATATGCAGTATATACTATGGCATACATATATTGGCTGTGATGTCATACGTACACTGGGTTAGATAAAATTGATTCATTGCTTGTGTTGACAGAGATACAATGTGTGTGAAGTCAGACATAGTGGCTCTGAAGTTACACGATGGTCGTTTTGTTATAAGTCTGCGTGTGAAGCCATATAAAGTGGATATGTCATAAACATAGAGTGTGTGATATCATAGATAGGGTCATTGTGTGATGTCACATATATAGTGAAAGTGATATCATACAGAGTAGATGACATGTCACATCGTATATAGTGCGTGTGATATCATGAATGGAGTGCAAGTGATGTCATAAATAATAAGGATTGTTGTCATAAAGTGTGGATATGATGGCATGTGTAGGCATATGATGGCATACATATGACACCTGTGAACTCTTAGTTAGTTGGGGTGATGTCGTCAACAAAGTGGGTTTGATGACATATACACTGGATGTGATTGCAGTTATAACGGGTTTCAAGACAGATATAGAGCTTGTGTAGTCATACACACCGTGTGGGTGAGATCATATACAGTGGTATGATGTCATAAACATAGTGGGTGCCATGAGAGACAAACAATGGTATGATGACATCGAGTGGATTTGATGTCATATAAAGTGCCTCTAGTGTCATACATGCAGTTGGTATGATTTCACACGGACATAGGATGCAATATAATCATTCAAGTAAGTGTGATTACACCGATATATTAGGTGTGATGTCGGAGTCAGTGTGTTGTGTTGTCATTCATACACCATGTGAGATGTCATATATACTGAGTATGATGTGAAAAACATAGTAGTTGTCTTGTCACATTTACAGTGGCTGTGATGTCACAAGTATAGTATATGTGATGTCATAAACAGTGGATGTGATGTTATGAATAGAGAGGGATGGGATGTCATGAATATAGTCTTGTGATGTCATAAAGAGTGTGTGTGATGTCACATAGAATTCATATGATGTAATATATAAAGTGGGTTGATATCACACATATTGCAGGTGTGGTATAATGAATACATTGTAAGTAATGACATAACTACAGTGGATGCGATGTGAGATATACTGTGTGTGATGGAATGAATACAGAGGGTGTGATGTCATAGAGGGGTGTGACGTCATACAGAGTAAATGTGATGTCATATGTAGTTCCGTTGATGTCATACATATTGTGGCTGTGACATCATACAAAAAATGGGGCTTATATCATCGATATTCACAGTGTGATGACTCACATACTGTGGAGGTGCTGTCAGATAGAATGGCTGTGATGTGAGACAGAGTAGCTTTGATGTGATGAACAGAGTGCTGTGATGTCATAAAGCCTGTGTGTGATGTCGTATATAGTGCATAATGTGCCATGCCTATAGTATGTTTGATATAATATATACAGTTTTATGTTATATCACTGATACAGATGGTGTGATCACAAAAAAATACAGATACGGAGGGTGTGATGTCAGATATACTGTTTGTATCGTCTCAACCCCGTGTGTTTGATGTCAAATATATTGAATATGGATTCACAAACCCAGTGGGTGTGACGTTACAGATAAAGTGGCTGTGATGTCAGAGGTAGAGGGGATGAGATGTCATAAACCGTGGATATGATGTCACATACAGGAGATCTGCTGTCATCAATGCAGTGGCTGAGATGTCGTAAATACTGAGGATTGATGTCATAAAGTGTGAATGTGATGTCATGTAGAATGTGTATGTTGTCATATGTATGCCAAGTGTGATGATTTCCATACTTGTGATGTCATCGATACAGAGTGTGTGACGACACAGATACAGTGGCTGTGATGTCAAATATAGTGGGTGAGATGTCAGGTAGAGACGGTGTGGTGTCATGAAAGCAGTATGAGTGATATCATATATATTGGATATGATGTCATCAATATACTGTGTGTGATGTCATTCATTTAGTTGTCTGATGTCATAAAGTGTTCATGTGATTTCTTGGATACTGAATTTGATGTCCTACATAGAGTGTGTGTGATGTCATACAGAGAGTGTGTATGGTATAATTGATACACTGGGTCTGATGACACAGATACCGTGGAGGTCGTGTCAGATATAGTGGGTGAGATGGCAGATATAACGTTTGTGTTGTCTTGTGTGTGTGGTCATGTATAGTGTGTGTGATGTCATGAATGCAATGTATGTAATGTGATGACTACAGTGGTGTGAGTTTATAAAGAATGGATGTGACCATATCTATAGTGCATAATATGTCATACATAAAGTGGGTGTGATGTCATACAAACAGTTGGTCAGAGGTCATCAATAGGGTGGATTCAATGACAGATATAGTGGGAGTGATGTCATGAGTGCAGTGCATGTGATGTCATAAATAATCTGTGATGTCATAAAATGTGAACGCGATGCCCTATAGAGTGTATATCGTGGTATACATGTAGTGGATGTGAGGTCATACATACAAAGTGTGTGATATCATCGAAAGAGTGGGTGTGATGACACAGATACAGAGGCTGTGATGTTAAAAATATAATGAATGTGACGTCATATACAACGGTAATGATGTCGTCTTACATAGCGCATGAGATCTCATAAACACAGTTGGTGTGATATTCTCAATACAGTGCATACAGATACAGTGGATACAATGTCAAATAGAGTGGGTGTGATGACCTAGAGACTGTGGTTTGATGTCATAAACTGAGGATGAGATGTCTTGTATGGGGCAAATGTTGCCCTACATATGGCGATTGTGATGTCATGCAAAGAGTGGGCGTGATATCAGTGGAGAGGTTGTGATGGCAAAGGAAACGGTGGGGGGCAATGTCTGGTACAGTGTTTGTGATGTCATGCCTGACGTGAATGTGGCAACATAAATTCTGTGGTTTCGGTGTGATAGAGTGGATACGATGTCATCTGAAGTGCAAATGATGTCATATATATGCCGAGTGTGGTATCAACAACACACAGTGTTGTGATGTCATACATTGTGGATATGATGTCACAAATAGAGTGGATAGGATGTCACACGTATACTGGCTGTGATATGATACATAGGGTGGCTGTGATATCGTTGGTAGTGTGGGTGTGAGAAAAACAGATACAGTGGACGTGAAATCAGATATAGTGGATGGGATGTCAGGTATAGTGAATTTGATGTCATAAATAAAGTGGTGTGAGGTCATAAAGAGTGGATGTGATGTCATATGCAGTATATACTATGGCATACATATATTGGCTGTGATGTCATACGTACACTGGGTTAGATAAAATTGATTCATTGCTTGTGTTGACAGAGACAATGTGTGTGATGTCAGACATAGTGGCTCTGAAGTTACACGATGGTCGTTTTGTTATAAGTCTGCGTGTGAAGCCATATAAAGTGGATATGTCATAAACATAGAGTGTGTGATGTCATAGATAGGGTCATTGTGTGATGTCACATATATAGTGAAAGTGATATCATACAGAGTAGATGACATGTCACATCGTATATAGTGCGTGTGATATCATGAATGGAGTGCAAGTGATGTCATAAATAATAAGGATTGTTGTCATAAAGTGTGGATATGATGGCATGTGTAGGCATATGATGGCATACATATGACACCTGTGAACTCTTAGTTAGTTGGGGTGATGTCGTCAACAAGTGGGTTTTGATGACATATACACTGGATGTGATTGCAGTTATAACGGGTTTCAAGACAGATATAGAGCTTGTGTAGTCATACACACCGTGTGGGTGAGATCATATACAGTGGGTATGATGTCATAAAAACATAGTGGGTGCCATGAGAGACAAACAATGGTATGATGACATCGAGTGGATTTGATGTCATATAAAGTGCCTCTAGTGTCATACATGCAGTTGGGTATGATTTCACACGGACATAGGATGCAATATAATCATTCAAGTAAGTGTGTGATTACACCGATATATTAGGTGTGATGTCGGAGTCAGTGGTTGTGTTGTCATTCATACACCATGTGAGATGTCATATATACTGAGTATGATGTCAAAAACATAGTAAGTAGTTGTCTTGTCACAGAATACAGTGGCTGTGATGTCACAAGTATAGTATATGTGATGTCATAAACAGTGGATGTGATGTTATGAATAGAGAGGGATGGGATGTCATGAATATAGTCTTGTGATGTCATAAAAAGTGTGTGTGATGTCACATAGAATTCATATGATGTAATACATAAAGTGGGTTGATATCACACATATTGCAGGTGTGGTATAATGAATACATTGTAAGTAATGACATAACTACAGTGGATGCGATGTGAGATATACTGTGTGTGATGAATGAATACAGAGGGTGTGATGTCATAGAGGGGTGTGACGTCATACAGAGTAAATGTGATGTCATATGTAGTTCCGTTGATGTCATACATATTGTGGCTGTGACATCATACAAAAAATGGGGCTTATATCATCGATATTCACAGTGTGATGACTCACATACTGTGGAGGTGCTGTCAGATAGAATGGCTGTGATGTGAGACAGAGTAGCTTTTTGATGTGATGAACAGAGTGCTGTGATGTCCATAAAGCCTGTGTGTGTGATGTCGTATATATAGTGCATAATGTGCCATGCCTATAGTATGTTTGATATAATATATACAGTTTATGTTATATCACTGATACAGAGTGGTGTGATCACAAAAAATACAGATACGGAGGTGTGTGATGTCAGATATACTGTTTGTATCGTCTCAACCCCGTGTGTTTGATGTCAAATATATTGAATATGGATTCACAAACCCAGTGGGGTGTGACGTTACAGATAAAGTGGCTGTGATGTCAGAGGTAGAGGGGATGAGATGTCATAAACCGTGGATATGATGTCACAATACAGGAGATCTGCTGTCATCAATGCAGTGCTGAGATGTCGTAAATGCTGAGATTGATTCATAAAGTGTGAATAGTGATGTCATGTAGAGTGTGTATGTTGTCATATGTATGCCAAGGGGTGTGATGATTTCCATACTTGTGATGTCATCGATACAGAGTGTGTGACGACACAGATACAGTGGCTGTGATGTCAAATATAGTGGGTGAGATGTCAGGTAGAGACGGTGTGGTGTCATGAAAGCAGTAATGAGTGATATCATATATATTGGATATGATGTCATCAATATACTGTGTGTGATGTCATTCATTTAGTTGTCTGATGTCATAAAGTGTTCATGTGATTTCTTGCATACTGAATTTGATGTCCTACATAGAGTGTGTGTGATGTCATACAGAGAGTGTGTATGGTAATAATTGATACACTGGGTCTGATGACACAGATACCGTGGAGGTCGTGTCAGATATAGTTGGTGAGATGGCAGATATAACGTTTGTGTTGTCTTGTTGTGTGTGGTCATGTATAGTGTTGTGTGATGTCATGAAATGCAATGTAAGTAATGTGATGACTACAGTGGTGTGAGTTTATAAAGAATGGCATGTGAACCATAGTCTATAGTGCATAATATGTCATACATAAAGTGGGTGTGATGTCATACAAACAGTTGGTCAGAGGTCATCAATAGGTGGGATTCAATGACAGATATAGTGGGAGTGATGTCATGAGTGCAGTGCATGTGATGTCATAAATAATCTGTGATGTCATAAAATGTGAACGCGATGCCCTATAGAGTGGTATATCGTGGTATACATTAGTGGATGTTGAGGTCATACATACAAAGTGTGTGATATCATCGAAAGAGTGGTGTGTGATGACACACAGATACAGAGGCTGTGAATGTTAAAAATATAATGAATGTGACGTCATATACAACGGTAATGATGTCGTCTTACATAGCGCATGAATCTCATAAACACATGTTGGTGTGATATTCTCAATACAGTGCATACAGATACAGTGGATAACAATGTCAAATAGAGTGGGTGTGATGACCTAGAGACTGTGGTTTGATGTCATAAACTGAGGGAAGAGATGTCTTGTATGGGGGCAAATGTTTCCCTACATATGGCGATTGTGATGTCATGTGCAAAGATGGGCGTGATATCAGTGGAGAGGTGATATGATGGCAAGGAAAAGGTGGTGGGCAATGTCTGGTACAGTGTTTTGTGATGTCCAATGCCTGACCGTGAATGTGGCAACATAAATTCTGTGGTTCGGTGTGATAGAGTGGATACGATGTCATCTGAAGTGCAAATGATGTCATATATATGCCGAGGTGGTATCAACAACACACAGTGTTGTGATGTCATACATTGTGGCAATTGATAGTCACAGAACTATAGAGTGGATAGGATGTCACACGTATACGTGGCTGGATAATGATACATAGGTAGGCTGTGATATCGTTGGTAGTGTGGGTGTGCAAGGAAAAAAAAAAACAGATACAGTGACGTGAAATCAGATATAGTGGATGGGAAAGTCAGGTATAGTGAATTTGATATCATAAATAAAGTGGTGTGAGGTCATAAAGAGAGTGGATGATGATGTTCAATATGCAGTATAATACTATGGCATACATTAAGTGGCAGAGATGTCCATACGTACACCTGGGTTAGATAAAATTGATTCATAGCTTGAGTGTTGAAATGAGATACAATGTGTGTGAAGTCCCCCCCCCCCCCCCCTCCCCCCCCCCCCCAGACATAGTGGCTCTGAAAGTTACAACGATGGTCGTTTTGTTATAAGCCTGCGTGTGTGAAGCTATCATAATAAGTGGATATGTCATAAACAGTAGAGTGGTGTGTGCTATCATAAGATAGGGGTCATTGTTGTTGATGTCACAAATAATAGTAGAAAGTGACAACATACACGAGTAGATGACATGTCACAATCGTAAATATAGTGCTGTGTGATACATGAATGGAGTACAAGTGAAGTCCATAAATAATAAGGATTGATGACATAAAGTTTGGATATGATGGCAATGGTAAGGCATATTATGGCAATACATATGACCCCTGTGAACTCTTAGTTAGTTGGGTGATGTTCGTCAACACAAGTGGGTTTGATGACATATACACTGGATGTGTTGCGGTTATAACGGGTTTCAAGACTGATATAGAGCTTGAGTAGTCATCAACACACCGTGTAGTGGTGAGCATCATAAACATTTGGTTATGATGTCATAAACATAGTGGGTGCCTATGAGAGACAAACAATGGTATGATGACATCGAGTGATTTTGATGTCATATAAAGTGTCCCTCTAGTGTCATACATGCAGTTTGGTAGGAATTCCACAGCGGACCATAGGGATCGCAATATATCATTCAAGAAAGTGTGATTACACCGATATATATTGGTGTGAGTGTCGGAGTCAGTTGTTGTTGTTTGTCATTTCATACACCATGAGTAGGATTGGTCAAATATAACTGAGTATGATTGTGAAAAACATAGTAGTTGTCTTGACACATTGCCAGTGGCAGTGATGTCACAAGTATCGTATATGTTGATGACATAAACAGTGGAATGTGATGTTATGGATAGAGAGGATGGGATGTCATGAATATATAGTTGTGATGTCATAAAGTAGGTGTTGTGTGATGTCACATAGAATTCAAAGTGATTAATATATAAATGGGGTTGATATCACAACAATATTTTGCCAAGGTGTGGTAGAATGAATACATTTGTAAGTAAAGACATAAACTACCAGTGGAAGCGATGTGAGATAAACTTGTGTGTTATTGAAATGAATAAGACACGGAATATGGTCTTACATAGCGCCCCTGAGATATCATAAAACGTACGGTGAGATATTCTCAATACAGTGCAATACAGTTCCAGTGGACCCCCTCTACCAGTGTCACAATAGACGTCGGGCCCTGTGATGACTACCAAAGACTCGTGGTTTTGATGTCTATTTCATAAACTCTCCCAGAGGCATGACGATGTCCCTTGTATGGGGCCTAATGTTGACCCTACACTATGGCCGATTGTGATGTCATGCAAGAGTTGGGGCGTGTAATCAGTGGAGAGGTTTGTTGATGGCAATGGAATCGAGTATGGGGCAAGTTGCTCTGTACAGTGTTTGTGTGATGTCATGCTGACAGTGAATGTCTGGCAGATAATTCTGTGGGTCGGTGTGATGAGTGGATACGATGTCATTCTGAAGTGCAAATGGTGTATATATATGCTCGAGGTGTTAACGGTATCAACAACACCACAGATGCTATGTGAATGATCATACCTTTATGGATATGCATGTCTACAAATAGATGTGCGATAGGATGTCACACGTTACTTTGCTGTGATATGATACATAGGGGTGGACTGTGATATCAATTGGTAGTTGTGGGTGGGCGTTGATTGAACACAGATACAGTGGACGTGAAATTCAGATATAGTGATGCGGATGTTCAGGTATAGTGAATTCTGATGTCAGAAATTAAAGTAGTGTGCACCCCCCCCTCCCCCCCCCCCCCAGCCTTCTTGTTGGAGAGTCTATAAAGAGTGGATTTGTGATGTCGATATGTCTTTGTACGTTATACTATGTCGATACATATCATTGCCTGCTGATATCATACATAACATACTGCCGTGTTATGATGAATTTGCCGGTACATTGACATTGGTGTATTGAACGAGATATACAAGAGCATGTGCAATGTCCAGGACTATACGTGGCGTAAGTGATCAGATTACACAATTGTTTGTGTAGTTATTAAGACTCGGCCCATGTTAGTCAGTAGATGACATCATTAAAGATGGATACTGTCACTTAAGCCATAGAGATGTGATGCTGATGTCAATAGCTTAAGCGCCGTCATTGTGTTGAGGTCGCACAAATCATATCATAGCAGTGAATTGTTGATATCATATACATACAGCTCTGTGTAAAAGACATGAACATAGCTCATTATCGTATTATTAGTAGCGAGTCGTATATCTTGAATAGAGCCTGCCCCATTCTTTTGATGTCATAAATAACTAAAGGATGGTTGATCTAAAGAATAAATTGGCCGCAGAAGACTGTGGATATGATGTCATGTTGTAAGTACATCATGATGAGGCATACAATTTATTGACATCATTGTAATAACTGCTTTCTTACATAGTTGGTTGGCTTAGAAGTTGTCCACATATTACATGGGTAATTGACAATGAGCATATGCAGACATGAATGCTAAGTGAATTCTGGCAGTTATATTATAAAGTGGCTTTCAAGATACATGATATAGATAAATAAAAGCATGTAGTTGTGCGCATAATACACACCTCGGAGTTTTTTGCGAGTATCCACATATTCAAGTGGATTATGATCCTGTCATTAATACCATGTAGTGGGTCGTACAAATGACAGCACATAAACTAATAGAATAATGACCTATCTCATCGAGTAGTGCATTATGATATATCAGTGTCATATGAAGATGCTCCTATAGTTTCATACATGCATCAAGCTTGACGTAGATGTGCATTTTAACAAGACCGACATAGGGTAGTACTATGCTAAGTATGATAATCATTTACAAGCAAGTAGCTGACATTTACAACACGATATACTAGTAGGTTGTGCATAGTCGGTTCGTTTCTGGTGGTACGTGTTTGTCATATGATACACTCCCTTTGTTCGCAGATGCTTCCAATAATATACTGTGTAATCGCTGTATCCTTTCAAGAAACAGTAGTATGTCCGATGTCTGATACGTGCATTACGGCTGACATTTACGGGGTCTGTAGTATGTCTACTATGGTACTTGGAGGTTTGTGATTGTTTGTTCTTTTTATCTAAAACCCCCTACTAGATATAGTGGTTATGTGATTTTTATGAATAAGAGTGGATGGAAGCTGTCAATGCAATACAGTCTTTGGTTGAATGTCATAAAGACATTTGTGGGATGTGATGTTAACATAGAATTCATTATGAGTTGTTCCATAACATATAGTGGTGTTGGGATATCAGTATTTTTGAAATGTTGTAGGGTGGTTGGGGGGGGAGTGTGGGGGGGGGTGGTGGTGGGGGGGGATGGTGTTATGGATGTGTCCTGTGGGTGGTGGGGGGATGGTGGGGGGAAATGGGATACATAACATGTGGGGGGGGTGGAATGGGAGGGGGGGTTGGAGGGGATAGTCCTCCGGCACTGCGGCATCTATGGTCTACTCAAAGGCAGGACATGGGGGTTAAGCCGTGGGTCTCCTGAGCATGGAGCGGCGGCGCGTGCCACCCATATTGCAGGTTGTGGTAGTAATGATACATAGGTAAGTAAAGACATAACTAACAGTGGACGACGATGTAGATATACTGTGGTGTGATTGAATGAAGAACAGAGGGTTTTTGTGACTGCTCTATAGAGTGGTTTGTGACCAGTCATAACAGTAGTGTAATGTGAATGTCCAGATGTATGTTCCGTAGGTGGTTCATAAATCATTTTGATGGCCGGTGTGGACCGCTCATACAAAGCAAACATTCGTTCTACTCCGTGGGGCTTTATATAATCGAATTATTCCACTCGGGCCTGCTTGTGATTACCTCACATACTCGTGGAGGTACAGCGGTCAGACATACTGATCAAGATTAGAATGGCTTTCTGATTTTCGTGAGACATGTAGTTAGCCTTTGTAGGTTGATCTGATAGACAGACTGTTGTTATGGAGAATGTTCATAAAGCCCTCGTGGTTGTGATGTGTCGTAGATAGTGGCATTAAGGTGCCTTCTATGACCTAATTGCCATGTGTTGATATAATTTATGATTACAGTTTATGGTATAATCACTAGATACCACGTATGGTGTTCAATTGCGATCCACAAAAACATCCATGCATTGAATTTAACGTGATGGTGTGTGACTTTATTCGAGAGTATACTGTTTTGTATCCGTCTCAACCCGCGTTGATGTATTTGATCGTCAAAATATATTAGAATAATCTGAGGATCTCCGCAGCAACCCAGTGGGTTTCCGATGTTTACCGAATAAAGTTGGCTGTTAAGATGAGTGTCAGAAGTGACGTCATATATAGTGGGTGAGATGTCAGGTAAAGACGGTGTGGTGTCATGAAAGCAGTATGAGTGATATCATATATATTGGATATGATGTCATCAATATACTGGGTGTGATGTCATTCATTTAGTTGTTTGATGTCATAAAGAGTTCATGTGATTTCATGCATACTGAATATGATGTCCTACATAGAATGTGTGTGATGTCATACAGAGAGTGTGTATGTTATAATTGATACACTGGGTTTGATCACACAAATACCATGGAGATAGTGTCAGATATAGTGGGTGAGATGGCAGATATAAGGTTTGTGTTGTCTTGTGTGTGTGATCATGTATAGTGTGTTGGATGTCATGAATGTACTGGATATAATGTGATGACTACAGTGGTGTGAGTTTATAAAGAATGGATGTGACCATATCTATAGTGCATAATATGTCATACAATTGTGGTTGTGATGTAATACAAACAGTTGGTCAGAGGTCATCAATAGGGTGGATTCAATGACAGATATATTGGGAGTGATGTCATGAGTGCAGTGCATGTGATGTCATAAATAATCTGTGATGTCATAAAATGTGAATGTGATGCCCTATTGAGTGTATATGATGATATACATGTAGTGGATGTGAGGTCATACATACAAAGTGGGTGATATTATCTTAAGAGTGGGTGTGATGACACAGATACGTGGTTCGGTGTGATAGAGTGGATACGATGTCATCTGAAGTGCAAATGATGTCATATATATGCCGAGTGTGGTATCAACAACACACAGTGTTGTGATGTCATACATTGTGGATATGATGTCACAAATAGAGTGGATAGGATGTCACACGTATACTGGCTGTGATATGATACATAGGGTGGCTGTGATATCGTTGGTAGTGTGGGTGTGAGAAAACAGATACAGTGGACGTGAAATCAGATATAGTGGATGGGATGTCAGGTATAGTGAATTTGATGTCATAAATAAAGTGGTGTGAGGTCATAAAGAGTGGATGTGATGTCATATGCAGTATATACTATGGCATACATATATTGGCTGTGATGTCATACGTACACTGGGTTAGATAAAATTGATTCATTGCTTGTGTTGACAGAGATACAATGTGTGTGAAGTCAGACATAGTGGCTCTGAAGTTACACGATGGTCGTTTTGTTATAAGTCTGCGTGTGAAGCCATATAAAGTGGATATGTCATAAACATAGAGTGTGTGATGTCATAGATAGGGTCATTGTGTGATGTCACATATATAGTGAAAGTGATATCATACAGAGTAGATGACATGTCACATCGTATATAGTGCGTGTGATATCATGAATGGAGTGCAAGTGATGTCATAAATAATAAGGATTGTTGTCATAAAGTGTGGATATGATGGCATGTGTAGGCATATGATGGCATACATATGACACCTGTGAACTCTTAGTTAGTTGGGGTGATGTCGTCAACAAAGTGGGTTTGATGACATATACACTGGATGTGATTGCAGTTATAACGGGTTTCAAGACAGATATAGAGCTTGTGTAGTCATACACACCGTGTGGGTGAGATCATATACAGTGGTATGATGTCATAAACATAGTGGGTGCCATGAGAGACAAACAATGGTATGATGACATCGAGTGGATTTGATGTCATATAAAGTGCCTCTAGTGTCATACATGCAGTTGGTATGATTTCACACGGACATAGGATGCAATATAATCATTCAAGTAAGTGTGATTACACCGATATATTAGGTGTGATGTCGGAGTCAGTGGTTGTGTTGTCATTCATACACCATGTGAGATGTCATATATACTGAGTATGATGTGAAAAACATAGTAGTTGTCTTGTCACATTTACAGTGGCTGTGATGTCACAAGTATAGTATATGTGATGTCATAAACAGTGGATGTGATGTTATGAATAGAGAGGGATGGGATGTCATGAATATAGTCTTGTGATGTCATAAAGAGTGTGTGTGATGTCACATAGAATTCATATGATGTAATATATAAAGTGGGTTGATATCACACATATTGCAGGTGTGGTATAATGAATACATTGTAAGTAATGACATAACTACAGTGGATGCGATGTGAGATATACTGTGTGTGATGGAATGAATTTTTTTTTTTTTTTTTTTTTTTTTTTTTTTTTTTTTTTTTTTTTTTTTTTTTTTTTTTTTTTTTTTTTTTTTTTTTTTTTTTTTTTTTTTTTTTTTTTTTTTTTTTTTTTTTTTTTTTTTTTTTTTTTTTTTTTTTTTTTTTTTTTTTTTTTTTTTTTTTTTTTTTTTTTTTTTTTTTTTTTTTTTTTTTTTTTTTTTTTTTTTTTTTTTTTTTTTTTTTTTTTTTTTTTTTTTTTTTTTTTTTTTTTTTTTTTTTTTTTTTTTTTTTTTTTTTTTTTTTTTTTTTTTTTTTTTTTTTTTTTTTTTTTTTTTTTTTTTTTTTTTTTTTTTTTTTTTTTTTTTTTTTTTTTTTTTTTTTTTTTTTTTTTTTTTTTTTTTTTTTTTTTTTTTTTTTTTTTTTTTTTTTTTTTTTTTTTTTTTTTTTTTTTTTTTTTTTTTTTTTTTTTTTTTTTTTTTTTTTTTTTTTTTTTTTTTTTTTTTTTTTTTTTTTTTTTTTTTTTTTTTTTTTTTTTTTTTTTTTTTTTTTTTTTTTTTTTTTTTTTTTTTTTTTTTTTTTTTTTTTTTTTTTTTTTTTTTTTTTTTTTTTTTTTTTTTTTTTTTTTTTTTTTTTTTTTTTTTTTTTTTTTTTTTTTTTTTTTTTTTTTTTTTTTTTTTTTTTTTTTTTTTTTTTTTTTTTTTTTTTTTTTTTTTTTTTTTTTTTTTTTTTTTTTTTTTTTTTTTTTTTTTTTTTTTTTTTTTTTTTTTTTTTTTTTTTTTTTTTTTTTTTTTTTTTTTTTTTTTTTTTTTTTTTTTTTTTTTTTTTTTTTTTTTTTTTTTTTTTTTTTTTTTTTTTTTTTTTTTTTTTTTTTTTTTTTTTTTTTTTTTTTTTTTTTTTTTTTTTTTTTTTTTTTTTTTTTTTTTTTTTTTTTTTTTTTTTTTTTTTTTTTTTTTTTTTTTTTTTTTTTTTTTTTTTTTTTTTTTTTTTTTTTTTTTTTTTTTTTTTTTTTTTTTTTTTTTTTTTTTTTTTTTTTTTTTTTTTTTTTTTTTTTTTTTTTTTTTTTTTTTTTTTTTTTTTTTTTTTTTTTTTTTTTTTTTTTTTTTTTTTTTTTTTTTTTTTTTTTTTTTTTTTTTTTTTTTTTTTTTTTTTTTTTTTTTTTTTTTTTTTTTTTTTTTTTTTTTTTTTTTTTTTTTTTTTTTTTTTTTTTTTTTTTTTTTTTTTTTTTTTTTTTTTTTTTTTTTTTTTTTTTTTTTTTTTTTTTTTTTTTTTTTTTTTTTTTTTTTTTTTTTTTTTTTTTTTTTTTTTTTTTTTTTTTTTTTTTTTTTTTTTTTTTTTTTTTTTTTTTTTTTTTTTTTTTTTTTTTTTTTTTTTTTTTTTTTTTTTTTTTTTTTTTTTTTTTTTTTTTTTTTTTTTTTTTTTTTTTTTTTTTTTTTTTTTTTTTTTTTTTTTTTTTTTTTTTTTTTTTTTTTTTTTTTTTTTTTTTTTTTTTTTTTTTTTTTTTTTTTTTTTTTTTTTTTTTTTTTTTTTTTTTTTTTTTTTTTTTTTTTTTTTTTTTTTTTTTTTTTTTTTTTTTTTTTTTTTTTTTTTTTTTTTTTTTTTTTTTTTTTTTTTTTTTTTTTTTTTTTTTTTTTTTTTTTTTTTTTTTTTTTTTTTTTTTTTTTTTTTTTTTTTTTTTTTTTTTTTTTTTTTTTTTTTTTTTTTTTTTTTTTTTTTTTTTTTTTTTTTTTTTTTTTTTTTTTTTTTTTTTTTTTTTTTTTTTTTTTTTTTTTTTTTTTTTTTTTTTTTTTTTTTTTTTTTTTTTTTTTTTTTTTTTTTTTTTTTTTTTTTTTTTTTTTTTTTTTTTTTTTTTTTTTTTTTTTTTTTTTTTTTTTTTTTTTTTTTTTTTTTTTTTTTTTTTTTTTTTTTTTTTTTTTTTTTTTTTTTTTTTTTTTTTTTTTTTTTTTTTTTTTTTTTTTTTTTTTTTTTTTTTTTTTTTTTTTTTTTTTTTTTTTTTTTTTTTTTTTTTTTTTTTTTTTTTTTTTTTTTTTTTTTTTTTTTTTTTTTTTTTTTTTTTTTTTTTTTTTTTTTTTTTTTTTTTTTTTTTTTTTTTTTTTTTTTTTTTTTTTTTTTTTTTTTTTTTTTTTTTTTTTTTTTTTTTTTTTTTTTTTTTTTTTTTTTTTTTTTTTTTTTTTTTTTTTTTTTTTTTTTTTTTTTTTTTTTTTTTTTTTTTTTTTTTTTTTTTTTTTTTTTTTTTTTTTTTTTTTTTTTTTTTTTTTTTTTTTTTTTTTTTTTTTTTTTTTTTTTTTTTTTTTTTTTTTTTTTTTTTTTTTTTTTTTTTTTTTTTTTTTTTTTTTTTTTTTTTTTTTTTTTTTTTTTTTTTTTTTTTTTTTTTTTTTTTTTTTTTTTTTTTTTTTTTTTTTTTTTTTTTTTTTTTTTTTTTTTTTTTTTTTTTTTTTTTTTTTTTTTTTTTTTTTTTTTTTTTTTTTTTTTTTTTTTTTTTTTTTTTTTTTTTTTTTTTTTTTTTTTTTTTTTTTTTTTTTTTTTTTTTTTTTTTTTTTTTTTTTTTTTTTTTTTTTTTTTTTTTTTTTTTTTTTTTTTTTTTTTTTTTTTTTTTTTTTTTTTTTTTTTTTTTTTTTTTTTTTTTTTTTTTTTTTTTTTTTTTTTTTTTTTTTTTTTTTTTTTTTTTTTTTTTTTTTTTTTTTTTTTTTTTTTTTTTTTTTTTTTTTTTTTTTTTTTTTTTTTTTTTTTTTTTTTTTTTTTTTTTTTTTTTTTTTTTTTTTTTTTTTTTTTTTTTTTTTTTTTTTTTTTTTTTTTTTTTTTTTTTTTTTTTTTTTTTTTTTTTTTTTTTTTTTTTTTTTTTTTTTTTTTTTTTTTTTTTTTTTTTTTTTTTTTTTTTTTTTTTTTTTTTTTTTTTTTTTTTTTTTTTTTTTTTTTTTTTTTTTTTTTTTTTTTTTTTTTTTTTTTTTTTTTTTTTTTTTTTTTTTTTTTTTTTTTTTTTTTTTTTTTTTTTTATGCATTGTTTTAAACCCCCTTTGGGATTAAGG
>JAJLRB010001044.1:0-25186 GCA_020976825.1 Odocoileus hemionus
TTCTCACACCCACACTACCAACGATATCACAGCCACCCTATGTATCATATCACAGCCAGTATACGTGTGACATCCTATCCACTCTATTTGTGACATCATATCCACAATGTATGACATCACAACACTGTGTGTTGTTGATACCACACTCGGCATATATATGACATCATTTGCACTTCAGATGACATCGTATCCACTCTATCACACCAACCACAGAATTTATGTTGCCACATTCACGTCAGGCATGACATCACAAACACTGTACCAGACATTGCCCCCACCGTTTTCTTTGCCATCACAACCTCTCCACTGATATCACGCCCACTCTTTGCATGACATCACAATCGCCATATGTAGGGCAACATTTGCCCCATACAAGACATCTCATCCTCAGTTTATGACATCAAACCACAGTCTCTAGGTCATCACACCCACTCTATTTGACACTGTATCCACTGTATCTGTATGCACTGTATTGAGAATATCACACCAACTGTGTTTATGAGATCTCATGCGCTATGTAAGACGACATCATTACCGTTGTATATGACGTCACATTCATTATATTTTTAACATCACAGCCTCTGTATCTGTGTCATCACACCCACTCTTTCGATGATATCACACACTTTGTATGTATGACCTCACATCCACTACATGTATACCACGATATACACTCTATAGGGCATCGCGTTCACATTTTATGACATCACAGATTATTTATGACATCACATGCACTGCACTCATGACATCACTCCCACTATATCTGTCATTGAATCCACCCTATTGATGACCTCTGACCAACTGTTTGTATGACATCACACCCACTTTATGTATGACATATTATGCACTGTAGATATGGTCACATCCATTCTTTATAAACTCACACCACTGTAGTCATCACATTACATACATTGCATTCATGACATCACACACACTATACATGACCACACACACAAGACAACACAAACGTTATATCTGCCATCTCACCCACTATATCTGACACGACCTCCACGGTATCTGTGTCATCAGACCCAGTGTATCAATTATACCATACACACTCTCTGTATGTATGACATCACACACACTCTATGTAGGACATCAAATTCAGTATCCAAGAAATCACATGAACACTTTATGACATCAGACAACTAAATGAATGACATCACACACAGTATATTGATGACATCATATCCAATATATATGATATCACTCATACTGCTTTCATGACACCACACCGTCTCTACCTGACATCTCACCCACACTATTTGACATCACAGCCACTGTATCTGTGTCGTCACACACTCTGTATCGATGACATCACAAGTATGGAAATCATCACACTTGGCATACATATGACAACATACACACTCTACATGACATCACATTCACACTTTATGACATCAATCCTCAGTATTTACGACATCTCAGCCACTGCATTGATGACAGCAGATCTCCTGTATGTGACATCATATCCACGGTTTATGACATCTCATCCCCTCTACCTCTGACATCACAGCCACTTTATCTGTAACGTCACACCCACTGGGTTTGTGAATCCATATTCAATATATTTGACATTTGACATCAAACACACGGGGTTGAGACGATACAAACAGTATATCTGACATCACACCCTCCGTATCTGTATTTTTGTGATCACACCATCTGTATCAGTGATATAACATAAACTGTATATATTATATCAAACATACTATAGGCATGGCACATTATGCACTATATACGACATCACACACAGGCTTTATGACATCACAGCACTCTGTTCATCACATCAAAGCTACTCTGTCTCACATCACAGCCATTCTATCTGACAGCACCTCCACAGTATGTGAGTCATCACACTGTGAATATCGATGATATAAGCCCCATTTTTTGTATGATGTCACAGCCACAATATGTATGACATCAACGGAACTACATATGACATCACATTTACTCTGTATGACGTCACACCCCTCTATGACATCACACCCTCTGTATTCATTCCATCACACACAGTATATCTCACATCGCATCCACTGTAGTTATGTCATTACTTACAATGTATTCATTATACCACACCTGCAATATGTGTGTGATATCAACCCACTTTATATATTACATCATATGAATTCTATGTGACATCACACACACTCTTTATGACATCACAAGACTATATTCATGACATCCCATCCCTCTCTATTCATAACATCACATCCACTGTTTATGACATCACATATACTATACTTGTGACATCACAGCCACTGTAAATGTGACAAGACAACTACTATGTTTTTTTCACATCATACTCAGTATATATATGACATCTCACATGGTGTATGAATGACAACACAACCACTGACTCCGACATCACACCTAATATATCGGTGTAATCACACTTACTTGAATGATTATATTGCATCCTATGTCCGTGTGAAATCATACCAACTGCATGTATGACACTAGAGGCACTTTATATGACATCAAATCCACTCGATGTCATCATACCATTGTTTGTCTCTCATGGCACCCACTATGTTTATGACATCATACCACTGTATATGATCTCACCCACACGGTGTGTATGACTACACAAGCTCTATATCTGTCTTGAAACCCGTTATAACTGCAATCACATCCAGTGTATATGTCATCAAACCCACTTTGTTGACGACATCACCCCAACTAACTAAGAGTTCACAGGTGTCATATGTATGCCATCATATGCCTACACATGCCATCATATCCACACTTTATGACAACAATCCTTATTATTTATGACATCACTTGCACTCCATTCATGATATCACACGCACTATATACGATGTGACATGTCATCTACTCTGTATGATATCACTTTCACTATATATGTGACATCACACAATGACCCTATCTATGATATCACACACTCTATGTTTATGACATATCCACTTTATATGGCTTCACACGCAGACTTATAACAAAACGACCATCGTGTAACTTCAGAGCCACTATGTCTGACTTCACACACATTGTATCTCTGTCAACACAAGCAATGAATCAATTTTATCTAACCCAGTGTACGTATGACATCACAGCCAATATATGTATGCCATAGTATATACTGCATATGATATGACATCACATCCACTCTTTATGACCTCACACCACTTTATTTATGACATCAAATTCACTATACCTGACATCCCATCCACTATATCTGATTTCACGTCCACTGTATCTGTTTTCTCTCACACCCACACTACCAACGATATCACAGCCACCCTATGTATCATATCACAGCCAGTATACGTGTGACATCCTATCCACTCTATTTGTGACATCATATCCACAATGTATGACATCACAACACTGTGTGTTGTTGATACCACACTCGGCATATATATGACATCATTTGCACTTCAGATGACATCGTATCCACTCTATCACACCACAACCACAGAATTTATGTTGCCACATTCACGTCAGGCATGACATCACAAACACTGTACCAGACATTGCCCCCACCTTTTTCCTTGCCATCACAACCTCTCCACTGATATCACGCCCACTCTTTGCATGACATCACAATCGCCATATGTAGGGCAACATTTGCCCCATACATACAAGACATCTCATCAGTTTATGACATCAAACCACAGTCTCTAGGTCATCACACCCACTCTATTTGACACTGTATCCACTGTATCTGTATGCACTGTATTGAGAATATCACACCAACTGTGTTTATGAGATCTCATGCGCTATGTAAGACGACATCATTACCGTTGTATATGACGTCACATTCATTATATTTTTAACATCACAGCCTCTGTATCTGTGTCATCACACCCACTCTTTCGATGATATCACACACTTTGTATGTATGACCTCACATCCACTACATGTATACCACGATATACACTCTATAGGGCATCGCGTTCACATTTTATGACATCACAGATTATTTATGACATCACATGCACTGCACTCATGACATCACTCCCACTATATCTGTCATTGAATCCACCCTATTGATGACCTCTGACCAACTGTTTGTATGACATCACACCCACTTTATGTATGACATATTATGCACTGTAGATATGGTCACATCCATTCTTTATAAACTCACACCACTGTAGTCATCACATTACATACATTGCATTCATGACATCACACACACACTATACATGACCACACACACAAGACAACACAAACGTTATATCTGCCATCTCACCCACTATATCTGACACGACCTCCACGGTATCTGTGTCATCAGACCCAGTGTATCAATTATACCATACACACTCTCTGTATGACATCACACACACTCTATGTAGGACATCAAATTCAGTATCCAAGAAATCACATGAACACTTTATGACATCAGACAACTAAATGAATGACATCACACACAGTATATTGATGACATCATATCCAATATATATGATATCACTCATACTGCTTTCATGACACCACACCGTCTCTACCTGACATCTCACCCACTATATTTGACATCACAGCCACTGTATCTGTGTCGTCACACACTCTGTATCGATGACATCACAAGTATGGAAATCATCACACTTGGCATACATATGACAACATACACATTCTACTACATGACATCACATTCACACTTTATGACATCAATCCTCAGTATTTACGACATCTCAGCCACTGCATTGATGACAGCAGATCTCCTGTATGTGACATCATATCCACGGTTTATGACATCTCATCCCCTCTACCTCTGACATCACAGCCACTTTATCTGTAACGTCACACCCACTGGGTTTGTGAATCCATATTCAATATATTTGACATCAAACACACGGGGTTGAGACGATACAAACAGTATATCTGACATCACACCCCCCGTATCTGTATTTTTGTGATCACACCATCTCTATCAGTGATATAACATAAACTGTATATATTATATCAAACATACTATAGGCATGGCACATTATGCACTATATACGACATCACACACAGGCTTTATGACATCACAGCACTCTGTTCATCACATCAAAGCTACTCTGTCTCACATCACAGCCATTCTATCTGACAGCACCTCCACAGTATGTGAGTCATCACACTGTGAATATCGATGATATATATATAAGCCCCATTTTTTGTATGATGTCACAGCCACAATATGTATGACATCAACGGAACTACATATGACATCACATTTACTCTGTATGACGTCACACCCCTCTATGACATCACACCCTCTGTATTCATTCCATCACACACAGTATATCTCACATCGCATCCACTGTAGTTATGTCATTACTTACAATGTATTCATTATACCACACCTGCAATATGTGTGATATCAACCCACTTTATATATTACATCATATGAATTCTATGTGACATCACACACACACTTTATGACATCACAAGACTATATTCATGACATCCCATCCCTCTCTATTCATAACATCACATCCACTGTTTATGACATCACATATACTATACTTGTGACATCACAGCCACTGTAAAATGTGACAAGACAACTACTATGTTTTTCACATCATACTCAGTATATATGACATCTCACATGGTGTATGAATGACAACACAACCACTGACTCCGACATCACACCTACACCTATATCGGTGTAATCACACTTACACTTGAATGATTATATTGCATCCTATGTCCGTGTGAAATCATACCAACTGCATGTATGACACTAGAGGCACTTTATATGACATCAAATCCACTCGATGTCATCATACCATTGTTTGTCTCTCATGGCACCCACTATGTTTATGACATCATACCACTGTATATGATCTCACCCACACGGTGTGTATGACTACACAAGCTCTATATCTGTCTTGAAACCCGTTATAACTGCAATCACATCCAGTGTATATGTCATCAAACCCACTTTGTTGACGACATCACCCCAACTAACTAAGAGTTCACAGGTGTCATATGTATGCCATCATATGCCTACACATGCCATCATATCCACACTTTATGACAACAATCCTTATTATTTATGACATCACTTGCACTCCATTCATGATATCACACGCACTATATACGATGTGACATGTCATCTACTCTGTATGATATCACTTTCACTATATATGTGACATCACACATCACACAATGCCCTATCTATGACATCACACACTCTATGTTTATGACATATCCACTTTATATGGCTTCACACGCAGACTTATAACAAAACGACCATCGTGTAACTTCAGAGCCACTATGTCTGACTTCACACACATTGTATCTCTGTCAACACAAGCAATGAATCAATTTTATCTAACCCAGTGTACGTATGACATCACAGCCAATATATGTATGCCATAGTATATACTGCATATGACATCACATCCACTCTTTATGACCTCACACCACTTTATTTATGACATCAAATTCACTATACCTGACATCCCATCCACTATATCTGATTTCACGTCCACTGTATCTGTTTTCTCACACCCACACTACCAACATATCACAGCCACCCCCTATCATATCACAGCCAGTATACGTGTGACATCCTATCCACTCTATTTGTGACATCATATCCACAATGTATGACATCACAACACTGTGTGTTGTTGATACCACACTCGGCATATATATGACATCATCATTTGCACTTCAGATGACATCGTATCCACTCTATCACACCGAACCACAGAATTTATGTTGCCACATTCACGTCAGGCATGACATCACAAACACTGTACCAGACATTGCCCCCACCTTTTCCTTTGCCATCACAACCTCTCCACTGATATCACGCCCACTCTTTGCATGACATCACAATCGCCATATGTAGGGCAACATTTGCCCCATACAAGACATCTCATCCTCAGTTTATGACATCAAACCACAGTCTCTAGGTCATCACACCCACTCTATTTGACATTGTATCCACTGTATCTGTATGCACTGTATTGAGAATATCACACCAACTGTGTTTATGAGATCTCATGCGCTATGTAAGACGACATCATTACCGTTGTATATGACGTCACATTCATTATATTTTTAACATCACAGCCTCTGTATCTGTGTCATCACACCCACTCTTTCGATGATATCACACACTTTGTATGTATGACCTCACATCCACTACATGTATATACGACGATATACACTCTATAGGGCATCGCGTTCACATTTTATGACATCACAGATTATTTATGACATCACATGCACTGCACTCATGACATCACTCCCACTATATCTGTCATTGAATCCACCCTATTGATGACCTCTGACCAACTGTTTGTATGACATCACACCCACTTTATGTATGACATATTATGCACTGTAGATATGGTCACATCCATTCTTTATAAACTCACACCACTGTAGTCATCACATTACATACATTGCATTCATGACATCACACACACTATACATGACCACACACACAAGACAACACAAACGTTATATCTGCCATCTCACCCACTATATCTGACACGACCTCCACGGTATCTGTGTCATCAGACCCAGTGTATCAATTATACCATACACACTCTCTGTATGACATCACACACACTCTATGTAGGACATCAAATTCAGTATCCAAGAAATCACATGAACACTTTATGACATCAGACAACTAAATGAATGACATCACACACATATATTGATGACATCATATCCAATATATATGATATCACTCATACTGCTTTCATGACACCACACCGTCTCTACCTGACATCTCACCCACTATATTTGACATCACAGCCACTGTATCTGTGTCGTCACACACTCTGTATCGATGACATCACAAGTATGGAAATCATCACACTTGGCATACATATGACAACATACACATTCTACATGACATCACATTCACACTTTATGACATCAATCCTCAGTATTTACGACATCTCAGCCACTGCATTGATGACAGCAGATCTCCTGTATGTGACATCATATCCACGGTTTATGACATCTCATCCCCTCTACCTCTGACATCACAGCCACTTTATCTGTAACGTCACACCCACTGGGTTTGTGAATCCATATTCAATATATTTGACATCAAACACACGGGGTTGAGACGATACAAACAGTATATCTGACATCACACCCTCCGTATCTGTATTTTTGTGATCACACCATCTCTATCAGTGATATAACATAAACTGTATATATTATATCAAACATACTATAGGCATGGCACATTATGCACTATATACGACATCACACACAGGCTTTATGACATCACAGCACTCTGTTCATCACATCAAAGCTACTCTGTCTCACATCACAGCCATTCTATCTGACAGCACCTCCACAGTATGTGAGTCATCACACTGTGAATATCGATGATATAAGCCCCATTTTTTGTATGATGTCACAGCCACAATATGTATGACATCAACGGAACTACATATGACATCACATTTACTCTGTATGACGTCACACCCCTCTATGACATCACACCCTCTGTATTCATTCCATCACACACAGTATATCTCACATCGCATCCACTGTAGTTATGTCATTACTTACAATGTATTCATTATACCACACCTGCAATATGTGTGATATCAACCCACTTTATATATTACATCATATGATGATTCTATGTGACATCACACACACACTTTTTATGACATCACAAGACTATATTCATGACATCCCATCCCTCTCTATTCATAACATCACATCCACTGTTTATGACATCACATATACTATACTTGTGACATCACAGCCACTGTAAATGTGACAAGACAACTACTATGTTTTTCACATCATACTCAGTATATATGACATCTCACATGGTGTATGAATGACAACACAACCACTGACTCCGACATCACACCTAATATATCGGTGTAATCACACTTACTTGAATGATTATATTGCATCCTATGTCCGTGTGTGAAATCATACCAACTGCATGTATGACACTAGAGGCACTTTATATGACATCAAATCCACTCGATGTCATCATACCATTGTTTGTCTCTCATGGCACCCACTATGTTTATGACATCATACCACTGTATATGATCTCACCCACACGGTGTGTATGACTACACAAGCTCTATATCTGTCTTGAAACCCGTTATAACTGCAATCACATCCAGTGTATATGTCATCAAACCCACTTTGTTGACGACATCACATCCCAACTAACTAAGAGTTCACAGGTGTCATATGTATGCCATCATATGCCTACACATGCCATCATATCCACACTTTATGACAACAATCCTTATTATTTATGACATCACTTGCACTCCATTCATGATATCACACGCACTATATACGATGTGACATGTCATCTACTCTGTATGATATCACTTTCACTATATATGTGACATCACACAATGACCCTATCTATGACATCACACACTCTATGTTTATGACATATCCACTTTATATGGCTTCACACGCAGACTTATAACAAAACGACCATCGTGTAACTTCAGAGCCACTATGTCTGACTTCACACACATTGTATCTCTGTCAACACAAGCAATGAATCAATTTTATCTAACCCAGTGTACGTATGACATCACAGCCAATATATGTATGCCATAGTATATACTGCATATGACATATGACACATCCACTCTTTATGACCTCACACCACTTTATTTATGACATCAAATTCACTATACCTGACATCCCATCCACTATATCTGATTTCACGTCCACTGTATCTGTTTTCTCACACCCACACTACCAACGATATCACAGCCACCCTATGTATCATATCACAGCCAGTATACGTGTGACATCCTATCCACTCTATTTGTGACATCATATCCACAATGTATGACATCACAACACTGTGTGTTGTTGATACCACACTCGGCATATATATGACATCATTTGCACTTCAGATGACATCGTATCCACTCTATCACACCGAACCACAGAATTTATGTTGCCACATTCACGTCAGGCATGACATCACAAACACTGTACCAGACATTGCCCCCACCTTTTCTTTGCCATCACAACCTCTCCACTGATATCACGCCCACTCTTTGCATGACATCACAATCGCCATATGTAGGGCAACATTTGCCCCATACAAGACATCTCATCCTCAGTTTATGACATCAAACCACAGTCTCTAGGTCATCACACCCACTCTATTTTTGACACTGTATCCACTGTATCTGTATGCACTGTATTGAGAATATCACACACACTGTGTTTATGAGATCTCATGCGCTATGTAAGTAAGACGACATCATTACCGTTGTATATGACGTCACATTCATTATATTTTTTTTACATCACAGCCTCTGTATCTGTGTCATCACACCCACTCTTTCGATGATATCACACACTTTGTATGTATGACCTCACATCCACTACATGTATACCACGATATACACTCTATAGGGCATCGCGTTCACATTTTATGACATCACAGATTATTTATGACATCACATGCACTGCACTCATGACATCACTCCCACTATATCTGTCATTGAATCCACCCTATTGATGACCTCTGACCAACTGTTTGTATGACATCACACCCACTTTATGTATGACATATTATGCACTGTAGATATGGTCACATCCATTCTTTATAAACTCACACCACTGTAGTCATCACATTACATACATTGCATTCATGACATCACACACACATATACATGACCACACACACACACACACAGACAACACAAACGTTATATCTGCCATCTCACCCACTATATCTGACACGACCTCCACGGTATCTGTGTCATCAGACCCAGTGTATCAATTATACCATACACACTCTCTGTATGACATCACACACACACTATGTAGGACATCAAATTCAGTATCCAAGAAATCACATGAACACTTTATGACATCAGACAACTAAATGAATGACATCACACACAGTATATTGATGACATCATATCCAATATATATGATATCACTCATACTGCTTTCATGACACCACACCGTCTCTACCTGACATCTCACCCACTATATTTGACATCACAGCCACTGTATCTGTGTCGTCACACACTCTGTATCGATGACATCACAAGTATGGAAATCATCACACTTGGCATACATATGACAACATACACACATCTACATGACATCACATTCATTCACACTTTATGACATCAATCCTCAGTATTTACGACATCTCAGCCACTGCATTGATGACAGCAGATCTCTCTGTATGTGCATCATATCCACGGTTTATGACATCGGTTTATGACATCTCATCCCCTCTACCTCTGACATCACAGCCACTTTATCTGTAACGTCACACCCACTGGGTTTGTGAATCCATATTCAATATATTTGACATCAAACACACGGGGTTGAGACGATACAAACAGTATATCTGACATCACACCCTCCGTATCTGTATTTTTGTGATCACACCATCTGTATCAGTGATATAACATAAACTGTATATATTATATCAAACATACTATAGGCATGGCACATTATGCACTATATACGACATCACACACAGGCTTTATGACATCACAGCACTCTGTTCATCACATCAAAGCTACTCTGTCTCACATCACAGCCATTCTATCTGACAGCACCTCCACAGTATGTGAGTCATCACACTGTGAATATCGATGATATAAGCCCCATTTTTTGTATGATGTCACAGCCACAATATGTATGACATCAACGGAACTACATATGACATCACATTTACTCTGTATGACGTCACACCCCTCTATGACATCACACCCTCTGTATTCATTCCATCACACACAGTATATCTCACATCGCATCCACTGTAGTTATGTCATTACTTACAATGTATTCATTATACCACACCTGCAATATGTGTGATATCAACCCACTTTATATATTACATCATATGAATTCTATGTGACATCACACACACTCTTTATGACATCACAAGACTATATTCATGACATCCCATCCCTCTCTATTCATAACATCACATCCACTGTTTATGACATCACATATACTATACTTGTGACATCACAGCCACTGTAAATGTGACAAGACAACTACTATGTTTTTTTTCATCATACTCAGTATATATGACATCTCACATGGTGTATGAATGACAACACAACCACTGACTCCGACATCACACCTAATATATCGGTGTAATCACACTTACTTGAATGATTATATTGCATCCTATGTCCGTGTGAAATCATACCAACTGCATGTATGACACTAGAGGCACTTTTATATGACATCAAATCCACTCGATGTCATCATACCATTGTTTGTCTCTCATGGCACCCACTATGTTTATGACATCATACCACTGTATATGATCTCACCCACACGGTGTGTATGACTACACAAGCTCTATATCTGTCTTGAAACCCGTTATAACTGCAATCACATCCAGTGTATATGTCATCAAACCCACTTTGTTGACGACATCACCCCAACTAACTAAGAGTTCACAGGTGTCATATGTATGCCATCATATGCCTACACATGCCATCATATCCACACTTTATGACAACAATCCTTATTATTTATGACATCACTTGCACTCCATTCATGATATCACACGCACTATATACGATGTGACATGTCATCTACTCTGTATGATATCACTTTCACTATATATGTGACATCACACAATGACCCTATCTATGATATCACACACTCTATGTTTATGACATATCCACTTTATATGGCTTCACACGCAGACTTATAACAAAACGACCATCGTGTAACTTCAGAGCCACTATGTCTGACTTCACACACATTGTATCTCTGTCAACACAAGCAATGAATCAATTTTATCTAACCCAGTGTACGTATGACATCACAGCCAATATATGTATGCCATAGTATATACTGCATATGACATCACATCCACTCTTTATGACCTCACACCACTTTATTTATGACATCAAATTCACTATACCTGACATCCCATCCACTATATCTGATTTCACGTCCACTGTATCTGTTTTCTCACACCCACACTACCAACGATATCACAGCCACCCCATGTATCATATCACAGCCAGTATACGTGTGACATCCTATCCACTCTATTTGTGACATCATATCCACAATGTATGACATCACAACACTGTGTGTTGTTGATACCACACTCGGCATATATATGACATCATTTGCACTTCAGATGACATCGTATCCACTCTATCACACCGAACCACAGAATTTATGTTGCCACATTCACGTCAGGCATGACATCACAAACACTGTACCAGACATTGCCCCCACCTTTCCTTGCTTTGCCATCACAACCTCTCCACTGATATCACGCCCACTCTTTGCATGACATCACAATCGCCATATGTAGGGCAACATTTGCCCCATACAAGACATCTCATCCTCAGTTTATGACATCAAACCACAGTCTCTAGGTCATCACACCCACTCTATTTGACACTGTATCCACTGTATCTGTATGCACTGTATTGAGAATATCACACCAACTGTGTTTATGAGATCTCATGCGCTATGTAAGACGACATCATTACCGTTGTATATGACGTCACATTCATTATATTTTTAACATCACAGCCTCTGTATCTGTGTCATCACACCCACTCTTTCGATGATATCACACACTTTGTATGTATGACCTCACATCCACTACATGTATACCACGATATACACTCTATAGGGCATCGCGTTCACATTTTATGACATCACAGATTATTTATGACATCACATGCACTGCACTCATGACATCACTCCCACTCCCACTATATCTGTCATTGAATCCACCCTATTGATGACCTCTGACCAACTGTTTGTATGACATCACACCCACTTTATGTATGACATATTATGCACTGTAGATATGGTCACATCCATTCTTTATAAACTCACACCACTGTAGTCATCACATTACATACATTGCATTCATGACATCACACACACATACATGACACACACACACACACAACACAAACGTTATATCTGCCATCTCACCCACTATATCTGACACGACCTCCACGGTATCTGTGTCATCAGACCCAGTGTATCAATTATACCATACACACTCTCTGTATGACATCACACACACTCTATGTAGGACATCAAATTCAGTATCCAAGAAATCACATGAACACTTTATGACATCAGACAACTAAATGAATGACATCACACACAGTATATTGATGACATCATATCCAATATATATATGATATCACTCATACTGCTTTCATGACACCACACCGTCTCTACCTGACATCTCACCCACTATATTTGACATCACAGCCACTGTATCTGTGTCGTCACACACTCTGTATCGATGACATCACAAGTATGGAAATCATCACACTTGGCATACATATGACAACATACACATTCTACATGACATCACATTCACACTTTATGACATCAATCCTCAGTATTTACGACATCTCAGCCACTGCATTGATGACAGCAGATCTCCTGTATGTGACATCATATCCACGGTTTATGACATCTCATCCCCTCTACCTCTGACATCACAGCCACTTTATCTGTAACGTCACACCCACTGGGTTTGTGAATCCATATTCAATATATTTGACATCAAACACACGGGGTTGAGACGATACAAACAGTATATCTGACATCACACCCTCCGTATCTGTATTTTTGTGATCACACCATCTGTATCAGTGATATAACATAAACTGTATATATATATCAAACATACATAGGCATGGCACATTATGCACTATGCATATACACACACACACACAGGCTTTATGACATCACAGCACTCTGTTCATCACATCAAAGCTACTCTGTCTCACATCACAGCCATTCTATCTGACAGCACCTCCACAGTATGTGAGTCATCACACTGTGAATATCGATGATATAAGCCCCATTTTTTGTATGATGTCACAGCCACAATATGTAGGACATCAACGGAACTACATATGACATCACATTTACTCTGTATGACGTCACACCCCTCTATGACATCACACCCTCTGTATTCATTCCATCACACACAGTATATCTCACATCGCATCCACTGTAGTTATGTCATTACTTACAATGTATTCATTATACCACACCTGCAATATGTGTGATATCAACCCACTTTATATATTACATCATATGAATTCTATGTGACATCACACACACTCTTTATGACATCACAAGACTATATTCATGACATCCCATCCCTCTCTATTCATAACATCACATCCACTGTTTATGACATCACATATACTATACTTGTGACATCACACCACTGTAAATGTGACAAGACAACTACTATGTTTTTCACATCATACTCAGTATATATGACATCTCACATGGTGTATGAATGACAACACAACCACTGACTCCGACATCACACCTAATATATCGGTGTAATCACACTTACTTGAATGATTATATTGCATCCTATGTCCGTGTGAAATCATACCAACTGCATGTATGACACTAGAGGCACTTTATATGACATCAAATCCACTCGATGTCATCATACCATTGTTTGTCTCTCATGGCACCCACTATGTTTATGACATCATACCACTGTATATGATCTCACCCACACGGTGTGTATGACTACACAAGCTCTATATCTGTCTTGAAACCCGTTATAACTGCAATCACATCCAGTGTATATGTCATCAAACCCACTTTGTTGACGACATCACCCCAACTAACTAAGAGTTCACAGGTGTCATATGTATGCCATCATATGCCTACACATGCCATCATATCCACACTTTTTATGACAACAATCCTTATTATTTATGACATCACTTGCACTCCATTCATGATATCACACGCACTATATACGATGTGACATGTCATCTACTCTGTATGATATCACTTTCACTATATATGTGACATCACACAATGACCCTATCTATGATATCACACACTCTATGTTTATGACATATCCACTTTATATGGCTTCACACGCAGACTTATAACAAAACGACCATCGTGTAACTTCAGAGCCACTATGTCTGACTTCACACACATTGTATCTCTGTCAACACAAGCAATGAATCAATTTTATCTAACCCAGTGTACGTATGACATCACAGCCAATATATGTATGCCATAGTATATACTGCATATGACATCACATCCACTCTTTATGACCTCACACCACTTTATTTATGACATCAAATTCACTATACCTGACATCCCATCCACTATATCTGATTTCACGTCCACTGTATCTGTTTTCTCACACCCACACTACCAACGATATCACAGCCACCCTATGATCATATCACAGCCAGTATACGTGTGACATCCTATCCACTCTATTTGTGACATCATATCCACAATGTATGACATCACAACACTGTGTGTTGTTGATACCACACTCGGCATATATATGACATCATTTGCACTTCAGATGACATCGTATCCACTCTATCACACCACCCACCACAGAATTTATGTTGCCACATTCACGTCAGGCATGACATCACAAACACTGTACCAGACATTGCCCCCACCTTTTCCCCACCTTTTCCATCACAACCTCTCCCACTGATATCACGCCCACTCTTTGCATGACATCACAATCGCCATATGTAGGGCAACATTTGCCCCATACAAGACATCTCATCCTCAGTTTATGACATCAAACCACAGTCTCTAGGTCATCACACCCACTCTATTTGACACTGTATCCACTGTATCTGTATGCACTGTATTGAGAATATCACACCAACTGTGTTTATGAGATCTCATGCGCTATGTAAGACGACATCATTACCGTTGTTGTATATGACGTCACATTCATTATATTTTTAACATCACAGCCTCTGTATCTGTGTCATCACACCCACTCTTTCGATGATATCACACACTTTGTATGTATGACCTCACATCCACTACATGTATACCACGATATACACTCTATAGGGCATCGCGTTCACATTTTATGACATCACAGATTATTTATGACATCACATGCACTGCACTCATGACATCACTCCCACTATATCTGTCATTGAATCCACCCTATTGATGACCTCTGACCAACTGTTTGTATGACATCACACCCACTTTATGTATGACATATTATGCACTGTAGATATGGTCACATCCATTCTTTATAAACTCACACCACTGTAGTCATCACATTACATACATTGCATTCATGACATCACACACACTATACATGACCACACACACACAGACAACACAAACGTTATATCTGCCATCTCACCCACTATATCTGACACGACCTCCACGGTATCTGTGTCATCAGACCCAGTGTATCAATTATACCATACACACTCTCTGTATGACATCACACACACACTATGTAGGACATCAAATTCAGTATCCAAGAAATCACATGAACACTTTATGACATCAGACAACTAAATGAATGACATCACACACAGTATATTGATGACATCAGATCCAATATATATGATATCACTCATACTGCTTTCATGACACCACACCGTCTCTACCTGACATCTCACCCACTATATTTGACATCACAGCCACTGTATCTGTGTCGTCACACACTCTGTATCGATGACATCACAAGTATGGAAATCATCACACTTGGCATACATATGACAACATACACACACATCTACACATGACATCACATTCACACTTTATGACATCAATCCTCAGTATTTACGACATCTCAGCCACTGCATTGATGACAGCAGATCTCCTGTATGTGACATCATATCCACGGTTTATGACATCTCATCCCCTCTACCTCTGACATCACAGCCACTTTATCTGTAACGTCACGTCACACCCACTGGGGTTTGTGAATCCATATTCAATATATTTGACATCAAACACACGGGGTTGAGACGATACAAACAGTATATCTGACATCACACCCTCCGTATCTGTATCTGTATTTTTGTGATCACACCATCTGTATCAGTGATATAACATAAACTGTATATATTATATCAAACATACTATAGGCATGGCACATTATGCACTATATACGACATCACACACAGGCTTTATGACATCACAGCACTCTGTTCATCACATCAAAGCTACTCTGTCTCACATCACAGCCATTCTATCTGACAGCACCTCCACAGTATGTGAGTCATCACACTGTGAATATCGATGATATAAGCCCCATTTTTTGTATGATGTCACAGCCACAATATGTATGGACATCAACGGAACTACATATGACATCACATTTACTCTGTATGACGTCACACCCCTCTATGACATCACACCCTCTGTATTCATTCCATCACACACAGTATATCTCACATCGCATCCACTGTAGTTATGTCATTACTTACAATGTATTCATTATACCACACCTGCAATATGTGTGATATCAACCCACTTTATATATTACATCATATGAATTCTATGTGACATCACACACACACTCTTTATGACATCACAAGACTATATTCATGACATCCCATCCCTCTCTATTCATAACATCACATCCACTGTTTATGACATCACATATACTATACTTGTGACATCACAGCCACTGTAAATGTGACAAGACAACTACTATGTTTTTTTCACATCATACTCAGTATATATGACATCTCACATGGTGTATGAATGACAACACAACCACTGACTCCGACATCACACACTACCTATATCGGTGTAATCACACTTACTTGAATGATTATATTGCATCCTATGTCCGTGTGAAATCATACCAACTGCATGTATGACACTAGAGGCACTTTATATGACATCAAATCCACTCGATGTCATCATACCATTGTTTGTCTCTCATGGCACCCACTATGTTTATGACATCATACCACTGTATATGATCTCACCCACACGGTGTGTATGACTACACAAGCTCTATATCTGTCTTGAAACCCGTTATAACTGCAATCACATCCAGTGTATATGTCATCAAACCCACTTTGTTGACGACATCACCCCAACTAACTAAGAGTTCACAGGTGTCATATGTATGCCATCATATGCCTACACATGCCATCATATCCACACTTTATGACAACAATCCTTATTATTTATGACATCACTTGCACTCCATTCATGATATCACACGCACTATATACGATGTGACATGTCATCTACTCTGTATGATATCACTTTCACTATATATGTGACATCACACAATGACCCTATCTATGACATCATCACACACTCTATGTTTATGACATATCCACTTTATATGGCTTCACACGCAGACTTATAACAAAACGACCATCGTGTAACTTCAGAGCCACTATGTCTGACTTCACACACATTGTATCTCTGTCAACACAAGCAATGAATCAATTTTATCTAACTACCAGTGTACGTATGACATCACAGCCAATATATGTATGCCATAGTATATACTGCATATGACATCACATCCACTCTTTATGACCTCACACCACTTTATTTATGACATCAAATTCACTATACCTGACATCCCATCCACTATATCTGATTTCACGTCCACTGTATCTGTTTTCTCACACCCACACTACCAACGATATCACAGCCACCCTATGTATCATATCACAGCCAGTATACGTGTGACATCCTATCCACTCTATTTGTGACATCATATCCACAATGTATGACATCACAACACTGTGTGTTGTTGATACCACACTCGGCATATATATGACATCATTTGCACTTCAGATGACATCGTATCCACTCTATCACACCGAACCACAGAATTTATGTTGCCACATTCACGTCAGGCATGACATCACAAACACTGTACCAGACATTGCCCCCACCTTTTCCTTGCCATCACAACCTCTCCACTGATATCACGCCCACTCTTTGCATGACATCACAATCGCCATATGTAGGGCAACATTTGCCCCATACAAGACATCTCATCCTCAGTTTATGACATCAAACCACAGTCTCTAGGTCATCACACCCACTCTATTTGACACTGTATCCACTGTATCTGTATGCACTGTATTGAGAATATCACACCAACTGTGTTTATGAGATCTCATGCGCTATGTAAGACGACATCATTACCGTTGTATATGACGTCACATTCATTATATTTTTAACATCACAGCCTCTGTATCTGTGTCATCACACCCACTCTTTCGATGATATCACACACTTTGTATGTATGACCTCACATCCACTACATGTATACCACGATATACACTCTATAGGGCATCGCGTTCACATTTTATGACATCACAGATTATTTATGACATCACATGCACTGCACTCATGACATCACTCCCACTATATCTGTCATTGAATCCACCCTATTGATGACCTCTGACCAACTGTTTGTATGACATCACACCCACACTTTATGTATGACATATTATGCACTGTAGATATGGTCACATCCATTCTTTATAAACTCACACCACTGTAGTCATCACATTACATACATTGCATTCATGACATCACACACACTATACATGACCACACACACAAGACAACACAAACGTTATATCTGCCATCTCACCCACTATATCTGACACGACCTCCACGGTATCTGTGTCATCAGACCCAGTGTATCAATTATACCATACACACTCTCTCTGTATGACATCACACACACTCTATGTAGGACATCAAATTCAGTATCCAAGAAATCACATGAACACTTTATGACATCAGACAACTAAATGAATGACATCACACACAGTATATTGATGACATCAGATCCAATATATATGATATCACTCATACTGCTTTCATGACACCACACCGTCTCTACCTGACATCTCACCCACTATATTTGACATCACAGCCACTGTATCTGTGTCGTCACACACTCTGTATCGATGACATCACAAGTATGGAAATCATCACACTTGGCATACATATGACAACATACACATTCTACATGACATCACATTCACACTTTATGACATCAATCCTCAGTATTTACGACATCTCAGCCACTGCATTGATGACAGCAGATCTCCTGTATGTGACATCATATCCACGGTTTATGACATCTCATCCCCTCTACCTCTGACATCACAGCCACTTTATCTGTAACGTCACACCCACTGGGTTTGTGAATCCATATTCAATATATTTGACATCAAACACACGGGGTTGAGACGATACAAACAGTATATCTGACATCACACCCTCCGTATCTGTATTTTTGTGATCACACCATCTCTATCAGTGATATAACATAAACTGTATATATTATATCAAACATACTATAGGCATGGCACATTATGCACTATATACGACATCACACACAGGCTTTATGACATCACAGCACTCTGTTCATCACATCAAAGCTACTCTGTCTCACATCACAGCCATTCTATCTGACAGCACCTCCACATATGTGAGTCATCACACTGTGAATATCGATGATATAAGCCCCATTTTTTGTATGATGTCACAGCCACAATATGTATGGACATCAACGGAACTACATATGACATCACATTTACTCTGTATGACGTCACACCCCTCTATGACATCACACCCTCTGTATTCATTCCATCACACACAGTATATCTCACATCGCATCCACTGTAGTTATGTCATTACTTACAATGTATTCATTATACCACACCTGCAATATGTGTGATATCAACCCACTTTATATATTACATCATATGAATTCTATGTGACATCACACACACTCTTTATGACATCACAAGACTATATTCATGACATCCCATCCCTCTCTATTCATAACATCACATCCACTGTTTATGACATCACATATACTATACTTGTGACATCACAGCCACTGTAAATGTGACAAGACAACTACTATGTTTTTCACATCATACTCAGTATATATGACATCTCACATGGTGTATGAATGACACACAACCACTGACTCCGACATCACACCTAATATATCGGTGTAATCACACTTACTTGAATGATTATATTGCATCCTATGTCCGTGTGAAATCATACCAACTGCATGTATGACACTAGAGGCACTTTATATGACATCAAATCCACTCGATGTCATCATACCATTGTTTGTCTCTCATGGCACCCACTATGTTTATGACATCATACCACTGTATATGATCTCACCCACACGGTGTGTATGACTACACAAGCTCTATATCTGTCTTGAAACCCGTTATAACTGCAATCACATCCAGTGTATATGTCATCAAACCCACTTTGTTGACGACATCACCCCAACTAACTAAGAGTTCACAGGTGTCATATGTATGCCATCATATGCCTACACATGCCATCATATCCACACTTTATGACAACAATCCTTATTATTTATGACATCACTTGCACTCCATTCATGATATCACACGCACTATATACGATGTGACATGTCATCTACTCTGTATATATCACTTTCACTATATATGTGACATCACACAATGACCCTATCTATGACATCACACACTCTATGTTTATGACATATCCACTTTATATGGCTTCACACGCAGACTTATAACAAAACGACCATCGTGTAACTTCAGAGCCACTATGTCTGACTTCACACACATTGTATCTCTGTCAACACAAGCAATGAATCAATTTTATCTAACCCAGTGTACGTATGACATCACAGCCAATATATGTATGCCATAGTATATACTGCATATGACATCACATCCACTCTTTATGACCTCACACCACTTTATTTATGACATCAAATTCACTATACCTGACATCCCATCCACTATATCTGATTTCACGTCCACTGTATCTGTTTTCTCACACCCACACTACCAACGATATCACAGCCACCCCCTATGTATCATATCACAGCCAGTATACGTGTGACATCCTATCCACTCTATTTGTGACATCATATCCACAATGTATGACATCACAACACTGTGTGTTGTTGATACCACACTCGGCATATATATGACATCATTTGCACTTCAGATGACATCGTATCCACTCTATCACACCGAACCACAGAATTTATGTTGCCACATTCACGTCAGGCATGACATCACAAACACTGTACCAGACATTGCCCCCACCTTTTCTTTGCCATCACAACCTCTCCACTGATATCACGCCCACTCTTTGCATGACATCACAATCGCCATATGTAGGGCAACATTTGCCCCATACAAGACATCTCATCCTCAGTTTATGACATCAAACCACAGTCTCTAGGTCATCACACCCACTCTATTTGACACTGTATCCACTGTATCTGTATGCACTGTATTGAG
Source organism: Odocoileus hemionus (assembly GCA_020976825.1). Lineage (NCBI taxonomy): Eukaryota > Metazoa > Chordata > Mammalia > Artiodactyla > Cervidae > Odocoileus > Odocoileus hemionus. The sequence continues at coordinate 23,037 of JAJLRB010001044.1, forward strand.
AATATCACACCAACTGTGTTTATGAGATCTCATGCGCTATGTAAGACGACATCATTACCGTTGTATATGACGTCACATTCATTATATTTTTAACATCACAGCCTCTGTATCTGTGTCATCACACCCACTCTTTCGATGATATCACACACACTTGTATGTATGACCTCACATCCACTACATGTATACCACGATATACACTCTATAGGGCATCGCGTTCACATTTTATGACATCACAGATTATTTATGACATCACATGCACTGCACTCATGACATCACTCCCACTATATCTGTCATTGAATCCACCCTATTGATGACCTCTGACCAACTGTTTGTATGACATCACACCCACTTTATGTATGACATATTATGCACTGTAGATATGGTCACATCCATTCTTTATAAACTCACACCACTGTAGTCATCACATTACATACATTGCATTCATGACATCACACACACTATACATGACCACACACACAAGACAACACAAACGTTATATCTGCCATCTCACCCACTATATCTGACACGACCTCCACGGTATCTGTGTCATCAGACCCAGTGTATCAATTATACCATACACACTCTCTGTATGACATCACACACACTCTATGTAGGACATCAAATTCAGTATCCAAGAAATCACATGAACACTTTATGACATCAGACAACTAAATGAATGACATCACACACAGTATATTGATGACATCAGATCCAATATATATGATATCACTCATACTGCTTTCATGACACCACACCGTCTCTACCTGACATCTCACCCACTATATTTGACATCACAGCCACTGTATCTGTGTCGTCACACACTCTGTATCGATGACATCACAAGTATGGAAATCATCACACTTGGCATACATATGACAACATACACATTCTACATGACATCACATTCACACTTTATGACATCAATCCTCAGTATTTACGACATCTCAGCCACTGCATTGATGACAGCAGATCTCCTGTATGTGACATCATATCCACGGTTTATGACATCTCATCCCCTCTACCTCTGACATCACAGCCACTTTATCTGTAACGTCACACCCACTGGGTTTGTGAATCCATATTCAATATATTTGACATCAAACACACGGGGTTGAGACGATACAAACAGTATATCTGACATCACACCCCCTCCGTATCTGTATTTTTGTGATCACACCATCTGTATCAGTGATATAACATAAACTGTATATATTATATCAAACATACTATAGGCATGGCACATTATGCACTATATACGACATCACACACAGGCTTTATGACATCACAGCACTCTGTTCATCACATCAAAGCTACTCTGTCTCACATCACAGCCATTCTATCTGACAGCACCTCCACAGTATGTGAGTCATCACACTGTGAATATCGATGATATAAGCCCCATTTTTTGTATGATGTCACAGCCACAATATGTAGGACATCAACGGAACTACATATGACATCACATTTACTCTGTATGACGTCACACCCCTCTATGACATCACACCCTCTGTATTCATTCCATCACACACAGTATATCTCACATCGCATCCACTGTAGTTATGTCATTACTTACAATGTATTCATTATACCACACCTGCAATATGTGTGATATCAACCCACTTTATATATTACATCATATGAATTCTATGTGTGATCACACACACTCTTTATGACATCACAAGACTATATTCATGACATCCCATCCCTCTCTATTCATAACATCACATCCACTGTTTATGACATCACATATACTATACTTGTGACATCACAGCCACTGTAAATGTGACAAGACAACTACTATGTTTTTCACATCATACTCAGTATATATGACATCTCACATGGTGTATGAATGACAACACAACCACTGACTCCGACATCACACCTAATATATCGGTGTAATCACACTTACTTGAATGATTATATTGCATCCTATGTCCGTGTGAAATCATACCAACTGCATGTATGACACTAGAGGCACTTTATATGACATCAAATCCACTCGATGTCATCATACCATTGTTTGTCTCTCATGGCACCCACTATGTTTATGACATCATACCACTGTATATGATCTCACCCACACGGTGTGTATGACTACACAAGCTCTATATCTGTCTTGAAACCCGTTATAACTGCAATCACATCCAGTG
>JAJLRB010001045.1:0-33233 GCA_020976825.1 Odocoileus hemionus
ATATGTAGGACTCAACGGAACTACATATGACATAAATTACTCTGATGACTCCCCCTTATGTTTTTCCCACTCTGTATTCATTCCATCACACACAGTATTTCACATGCACCCACTGTAGTTTGTCTTTTTTAAATGTATTATTTACCACCTGAAATAGTGGATATAACCCATTTTATTATTACATCATATGAATTCTATGTGACTCACCACACTCTTTATGACTCCAAGATTTTAGAACCTCCCTCTCTTTTCATAACACCATCCATTTTTATGAATAAAATATATATATTGTGACATCACAGCCACTGAAAAATTGAAAGAAAACTACTTTTTTTTTACATCATCCGGTATATATGTTTCTACATGGTTTGAATGCAAACAACCACTGACCCCAATCACACCAAATATTCGGTGTAATACCTTACTTAAATGTTTAAATTTATCCTTTTGTCTGGAAATCATACCAACTGCATGTATGACATAAGGCACTTTTATGCACAACCCATCGTTCATCATCCATTGTTTGTTTCATGGCACCCACTTGTTTTAAATCTACCACTGTATTGATCCCCCCCACACGGTGTGTAGCTACAAAGCTCTTATCTGTCTAAAAACCCCCTTTTAAAAACCAAATCACATCATGTATAGTCATCAAACCCACTTTGTGACGACATCCCCCCAAATATTAAGATTCCAGGGTCTTTTTTGCCTATTTTCCTAAATGCCATCATATCACCTTTATACAACAATTTTTATTTTGACATCATTGCACCCATTTGATTCACACGCACTATATACTTTTGGGCTTAAATCTCTTGTATGATATCATTTCATATATATGGACTAAAAATGCCCCTATTTTGAATCAACACTCTATTTTTTATGACTTTTCCCTTTATATGGCTTCACACGCAACTTTTTTAACAAGCCTTGTGTAATTTCAAGGCCATATGTCTGCTTCACACACATTGTATCTTGTAAAACACAAGAATAAATCAATTTTATCAAAACCCCGTGTAGTTGACATCAAGCCAATATATTATCCCTAGTATATACTCATTGACACCCCATCCACTCTTTATGACCTCAAACCACTTTATTTATGACTCAAATTCATATACCTGACATCCACCCACTATATTGATTTCACGCCCACTGTATCTGTTTTCTCCACCCAAAATCCCAAAGATTACACCCACCTATGTTATATCACACCCATATACGGTGACACCTATCCACTTATTTGTGACATCTACCCACAATGTATAAAATCAAAACCTGTGTTTTGTTGTCCCACATGGGCAATATTGACATCATTTGCTTTTTCAAGGGACACGTACCACTCAAACCACCAACCCAGAATTTATTTTGCCACACAGCCCGGCATAAATCAAAAACACTGTCCAACATTGCCCCACTTTTCTTTGAAAATCAAAAACCTCTCCACTGATTCACGCCCACTTTTGCTGACATCAAAATGCCATATGTAGGGCAACATTTCCCCAACAAACTTTCCACCCTCAGTTTATGACATCAAACCACGTTCGGGTAAAACCCCCCACCTATTTACAGTACCCCTGTTCTGTATCACTGTATTGAAATATCACCCCAATTGTTTATGAGATCTCAGCGTAGTAAGACGAATCATTCCCGGTTTAATGACTCCATCATTATTTTTTTTAAACTCACACCCTTGTATCTGTGTCACACCCCCACTCTTTCGATGATATCCAATTTGATTTTGACCTCACCCAAAACTTTAAACCACATATACACTCTATGGGGAATGGGTTCCCATTTTTTGACATCACAGTTTATTTATGACTCACAGCACTGCCTCATGACCACCCCAAAATTATTTTCTTTAAAATCCACCTATTGTGCCCTCTGAAATGTTTGTATGACATACACCCACTTTATGTTGACTATTATGCCCTTAAATTTTTTCACACCCATTCTTTATAAACTCCACCATGTGTATAAATTTCCCCAATTGCATTCAGACTCCACACACTATCATGCCCCACAACCAAGACACACAAATTTATTCTGCCTCCCCCCACTTATTGACACCCTCCAGGGTATCTGTGTCTCAGACCCGTGTACAATTTTTACCTACAACCTCTTATGACATCACAAAAACCCTATGTGGACATCAAATTCTATAAAAAACAAAACCTTTTGCTCAGAAACAATGAATGACATCAAAACCAATATTGATGACATCAACCCAAATTATATATTCATATAGTTTTCTGACCCCAACCCGTCTCTACCTGACATTCCACCCACTTATTTGACATCACGCCACTTATTGTGTCGTCAACACTCTGTATATGACATCAAAAGTAGGAAATCATCACCTTGCATAAAATTGACAACAACAATTTACGACATCCTTTCACACTTTATGCATCAATCCTCGTTTTTTACGACTCTCACCACGCATTATGCGCAGTTTCCCTTTTGTGACTCTTTTCCCAGGTTTAGAATTCCCCCCTTACTCTGACATCACACCACTTTATCTAAAAGTCACACCACTGGGTTTGTAATCCATATTAAATATTTTTGGAAACAAAACACGGGGTTTTGAAACGTACAAAATATATTACATCACACCCTGTATCTGTTTTTTGTGATCACAACCCTTTCTCTGTTTTTTAATAAAACATCAAAGGCCCTTTACCTTTTGGCTCAAAAATTTTCAAAAGCCCTTTCCCCCTATCTGAACAGCTTCCTTTCCCCCCAGTATGTGAGTCTCACACGTAAATCGAGATAAAGCCCATTTTTGTATGATGTCACAGCACAATTGAGACAAAAACGGAATACATTGAATACTTTTTCTTTAGACTCACCCCCTCTAGACACACACCCTCTGTATTCTTTCCATCCAACCAGTATATCTCACATGATCCTGTAGTTTGTCATTATTACAATGTATTCTTATCCACACCTGAAATATGTTGATATCAACCATTATTATTCATCATATGAATTCTATGTGACTCCACACACTCTTATACATCACAAGACTTTTTAGAATCCCTCCCTCTCTTTATACACAACCCAAGTTTATGAATACTAACTATACTTGTGACATCACGCCACTGTAAATGGAAAGCAAACTTTTTTTTACTCATACCAGTATATATGAATTTTACAGGGTGTATGAATGCACACAACACTGATCGACATAACCTATATATCGTGTAATCCATTTACTTGAATGTTTATTTAATCCTATGTCTGTGAAATCATACCAACTGCATGTATGACACTGGGGCACTTTATATGACATCAAATCCACTCGTGTCATTACCATTTTTTGTCTTCATGGCACCCTTGTTTATGAATCATCCACTTTTATTGACCCACCCACACGGTGTGTTGATACACAAGCCTTATCTGTCTAAAACCCCGTTAAAACTGCAATCACATCATTATATTCATAAAAACCCCCTTTGTTGACGACACCCAACAAAACTAAAAAGTTCACGGGGTGTCAGTGTATGCCATCATATGCCTCACATACATCATATCCACATTTATGCAAAATCCTTTTTATTTATAAACCACTTGCACTCATTCATGAATCAAACGCACTATTAAAAAGGCATGATCTACTTGTTTATTCACTTTACTATATAGGGGACATCACACAAGACCCTATCTATGAATCACACACTCATGTTTTGACATATCCCCCTTTTTTGGGGCTTCACAGCAGATTATAACAAAACGCCCTGGTAACTTCAAGCCCTAGCTGCCACACACATGTATCTCTGTAAAAACACAAGCAATGAATAATTTTTATCAAACCCAGTGAGTTGACACACACCAAATAGTATCCCATAGTATATTGCATATGACATCACATCCACTTTTTGACCTCACACCACTTTATTTATGACATCAAATTACTTACTACTCCCATCCATAAACTGATTTCAGTCCACGTATCTGTTTCTCACCCCCACACTACCAAGATATCACAGCCACCCTATGTTCTATACAGCCGTTACGTGTGAATCCTATCCACTCTATTTGTGATCATATCCACAAGTAGACATCACAACACTTGTGTTGTTGATACCACACTGGGCAATAATGCTCATTTGCACTTCAGATGAATCGTATCCCTTTATCAACCAAACCAAAAGTTTTTGTTGCCACATTCACGCAGGCATGCTCACAAAACTGACCAACTTGCCCCCACCTTTTCTTTTGCCATCAAAACCCTTTCCCCACTGATATCAGCCCACCTTTGCATGACATCAAAATCCCCATTGTGGGGCAACTTTCCCCCATCAGACTCTCACCCTCATTTAGACATAAAACCACAGTTCTAGGTCTCACCCCCACTCTATTTGCATGTATCACTGTATCTGTATCATGTATTGAGAATACACCCCAAATTGTTTATGAATCTCAGGCTATGTAAGACGACATCTTACCGTTTTTAATGACTACATTCTTTTATTTTTAAATCACACCCTCTGTATCTGTGTCTCACACCCACTTTTGATGATTCACACCTTTGTAGGTTGCCTAAACCACTCATGTTCCCACTTTTCACTTATGGGGCATGCTTCCTTTTTTATGACATCAAGATTATTTATGACATCACATGCACTCCCACTATGACATCACTCCATTATCTTCATGAATCCACCCTATTGATGCCCCTCTACAATGTTTGTATGACATCCCCCCATTTTTATGTATGACATTTTATGATTAGAATGGCACATCCTTTCTTTATAAATCACCCATGTAGTATCAATTACATCATTGCATTATGACATCACACACACTAACGACCACACACACAACAACAAAAACTTTATTCGCCTTTCCCCCCACTAATCGACCGCCTCCCACGGTATCTGTGTCTTTGCCCCAGTGTATAAATTTAACCATACACACCTCTGTATCATAAAACCACACTTAGTGGGAATAAATTTCATAAAAGAAATCACAAAACCCTTTATACATCAGACAACAAAATAAAGAACCCAAAACCCAGATTTGATGACATAAACCCAATATATAGAATCCCATAGCTTTCATGACCCACCTCTCACCTGACATCCCCATATATTTGACATCAAGCCACTTACTGGTCGTACCACTCTGTATGTACATCAAAGTAGGAAATATCACATTTGGCTACATATGAAAAAACATAACATTCTACTGAATCCCTTTCACATTTAGACTAAATCCTGATTTACGACATCTAGCCATGCATTGTGACACAGTCTCCTTTGTGCATTTTTCCCGGTTTATGACTTCATCCCCTTACCTTGACATCACGCCCTTTATCTGAACGTCAACCCACGGGGTTTTGTGAATCCAATTCAAATTTTTGACACAAAACACGGGTTGAGACATCAAACAGTATACTGCATCAACCCCCTCGTATTTTGTGATCACCCATCTTACAGGATATAACAAACGGTATTTATATCAAAAAACTATGGCAGGCACATTTGCCTATTTACGACATCCACAGGCTTTATGACTCACCATCTGTTCTCACATCAAAGCTACTCTGCTCCATCACAGCCATTCTATTGACAGCACCCCACAGTATGTAGTCATCACAGTAAAATATCGATGATAACCCCATTTTTTTTTGAGTCACACCAAAATTGTAGACATCAAGGGGAACAATATGCATCCTTTTTCTGTATAAAATCACCCCCCTTATGACATAACCCTCTGTTTTCTTTCCATCACCACTATATCTAATGCATCCACTGAGTTTTGTCATTATTCAATGTATTCTTTTAAACCCACCGCAATATGTGTGAATAACCCCTTTATTTTTTTACATATAAAATTCTATGTAAATCACACACACTCTTTAGCCCAAACAAGACTTAATTAGACATCCATCCCCCCTTATTCATAACATCAATTCCGTTTATGCTAAATATATATATTGTGCATCACAGCCACTGAAAATTGGAAAAAAATACTATGTTTTTAATCATAAAAGTATATATGAATCTCCAAGGGTGTATGAATGAAACAAAACCCACTGATCCGAATCACCCCTAATACGTGTAACCCAACTTACTTAAATGTTATTTTCATCCTATGTCCGTGTGAAATTCCCCAACTGCATGATGACACTAGAGGCATTTTATTGACATCAAACCACTCGTGTCATATAACCATTGTTTGTTTTCATGGCACCCATTGTTTAGACTCTCCACTTATTGATTCCCCCAAAACGGTGTGTAGGGACTCACAAGCTTATATCGTTTTGAACCTTTTTAAAAATGCAAAACATCCAGTGTATATGTCAAAAAACCCCACTTTGTTACGACTCACCCAACTAAAGAGTTACAGGTGTCATGTTCCCATCATACCCTAACATGCATATACCCAACCTTTATGACAAAACCTTATTTTTTATGACCATTGCACCCCATTCAGATTAAAACCGCATATTTTTTGCTGTCTTCTACTTTATGATATCATTTTCCCTATTATGGACATCACAAATGCCCTATCTATGAACACACACTCTTTTTTGACATATCACTTTTTAGGGCTTCACACGCAGACTTTAACAAAGACCTGTGAACTTCAAGCCACTATTCTGCTCACACCTTGTTTTTGTCAAAAAAAGAATGAAATAAATTTTATCTAACCCATGAGATGACACCCAAAACCCAATAATTCCTAGTATATATGATATCATCACATCCACTCTTTATGCCACACCACTTTATTTTTGACTCAAATTCACTTAACTAAAATCCCATCCATATACGTTTCACTTTCCCCTGTATCTGTTTTTCCACCCCCTAAAAAGATATACAGCCACCCTATGTATATATCACCGTATACTGTGCACCCTATCCCTCTTTTTTGTGACAATATCCAAAAGTAGACTCACAACACTGTGTTTTGTTGATACCACACTCGGATATATATGAATCTTTGCACTTCGATGAATCGTATCCACTTATCACACCAACCACAGAATTTATGTTCCCTTTCACGTCAGGCATGACATCACAAACAGTACCAGACTTGCCCCCCTTTTCCCTTTCCCATCACAACCTCTCCCGATATCACCCCCATCTTTGATGACACAAAATCGCATTGGGGGAAACTTTTGCCCCATAAAAGACATTCATCCTCATTTTATGAATAAAACCCAGTTTAGGTCATCACACCCACTCATTTGCATGTACCCCCCCACTGTATTGTATCACTGTATGGAATTTCACCCCAACTGTGTTTATGAGATTCATCGCTATGAAAACGACATCATTCCCTTGTATTACCCCAACCCCTTATTTTTAAATTTCACACCCTCTGTACTGTGTACACACCCACCTTTCGATGTACCACACTTTTTGTAAACCTCAAACATACATGAAACCAATATACACTCTTAGGGCTTGCTTCCCATTTTATAATCAAGTTTATTTTGACATCAATGCACTGCATATGAATCACCCAAAATTATTGTCTTTGACCCACCCCTTTTGATCCCTTGCCAAAACTGTTTGTATGCATCACCCCATTTATGTATGAATTTATGCACAGATAGGGTCAACCCATTTTTTATAAATCACACCACTGTAGCACCCTTTACTCTTGCATTCATGACATCAAAACCACTATACATGCCCACACACCAAGACAACAAAAACGTTTATCTCCATCTCCCCATATCTGACAAAATCCAGGTATCGTGTCTCAACCCAGTGTATCAATTTACCCATACACACTCCTGTATACACAACACACTCTATTTGGAATCAAATTCAGTACCAAAAACACAGAACCTTTTTTATGAATCAGAAACTAAATGAATGACATAACACAGTAATTGAGACATCAACCCAATTATAGATATCCCTCATACTGCTTTCATACACCACCCTCTCACTGAATCCCCCCCAATATTGACACAAGCCACTTATCTGTGTCGTCACACACCGTACGTGACATCACAAGTAGGAAAAATTTTCACATTGGCTCAATGAAAAATACACATTTCTGCATACATTCACATTTTAGAATCAATCCTCGATTTACGACTCTCACCCACTGCATGATGACAGCAGTTTCCCCTTTGTAATAAAACCCCGGGTTTAGACATCTCATCCCTTCCCTTACATCACACCCTTTATCTGAACCACCCCACGGGTTTGTGAATCCATATTCAAATTTTTGCATCAAAAAAACCCCCGGGGTTGAGAGGTACAAACATTTTTCCTGCACACACCCCCCGTATCTGTTTTTGTGATACACCACTCTATCATGATATAACAAAACTGAAATTATTATATAAAATTTTACATAGGCTGGCACTTTGCATATATAGAATAAAAACCAGGTTTTAGACTCCAGCATCTGTTCATACATCAAAGTACCCTGCTCACATAAGCCATTTATTACAGCACCTCCCATATGTGGCATCCACGTGATACGATGATATAACCCCATTTTTTTTTGAGTCACCCCCAAATTTAGAATCAGGGGAATACATATGCATCAATTACTCTGTATGACCACACCCCTATGACATCACCCCGTTTTCCCCTTCATCACACACATATATTTTCAATGACCCATGTGTTTGTCATACTTAAAAGTTTTCATTATACACACCTGCAATATTTTTGGATAAAACCCCACTTTATATAAATCATTTAATTCTATGTGACATCACCAACTCTTTATGCCAAACAAGACATTTTTGGCATCCCATCCCTCTTTTTTTCTAACACAATTCCAGTTTAGCATCACTAACTTACTTGGAATCACAGCCACTGAAAATTAAAGAAACCCCTATTTTTTTACTCTCCCAGTAAATATGAATTCCTGGTGATGAATGAAACAAACCATTTATCCGACTCACCCCAAATTTAAATGGGTGTAATCCATTATTAAATGAAAAATTTTCACCCTAGCCCGTGTGAATCTACCACTGATTAGACAAAAGGGGCATTTTAAATATGAACAAATCCATCGTTCATCATACCTTGTTTTCTTCATGGCACCCACATTTTTATGACATCATCCCATGTTTATGCTCCCCCCCAAAGGGTGGTTGACTACACAAGCTCTATATCTGTTTTAAAAACCCGTTAAAAATGCTAACTCCATGTTATGTCATCAACCACTTTTTTTCGCATCCCCCCAATAATAAGAGTTCACAGGTGTCATTGTAGCCTCATATCTACCATGAATCATACCCACACTTATCAACAACCCTTTTTTTATGCATCTTTTGACTCATTCATGATTCACAGCACATTCGATTGCATTCTTACTTGTATGAATCACTTTCATATTAGTGACATCACACAATGCCCCTATCTAACATCAACATTATGTTTTGCATATCCATTTATAGGGTTCCACGCAGATTTAAAACAAACGACCTGTGAAAACTTCAACCCATATTTTCGTTCAAACATTGTATCTTGTAACACAACAATGAATAAATTTTATTAACCCGTGTAGTAGACATCACCCCCAATATATGATGCCATGTTTAAAATGCTTGAATCACATCCATTTTTGCCCTCACACATTTTTATTTATGACACAAATTCACTATCCCGATTCCCATCCACTTATCTTTTTCACGCCCATGAAATCTGTTTTCTCACCCCCAACTCCCAAGATATCACAGCCCCCCTATGTATCTTTCACAGCCAGTATACGTGTGACATCCTACCCACTCTTTTTGTGACATAAAATTCCAAAGTATGAATCAAAACACTGTTGTTGTTGATCCCACATCGGCATTATTGACACATTTGCATTTTCAGTGCACGTATCCACTTTATCACCCCAACCACAGAATTTATGTTCCCAACTTTCACTCAGGCATGACCACACCCACTGTCCCCAGACTTTTCCCCCCACCTTTTCCTTTCCCATACAACCTCTCCCTGATATAACCCCCCACTCTTTGCTGACACACAATCCCCATATGTAGGGCAAATTTGCCCCATACAAGACATCTCATCCTCATTTATGACATCAAACCACAGTTTTTTGGTCATCACACCCACTCTATTTGCCCTTGTATCCACTGTATCTGTATCACGTATTGGAATATCACCCCAACTGTTTTTTGAGATCTCGCGTATGTAAAACCATATTACCGTTGTTTTGACTCCTTCATTATTTTTTTTAACACCAGCCTCTGATCTGTGTCATCCACCCCTTTTCGTGTATCACCACTTTGATGTATGACCTACACCAAAATGTATACCACATATACACTTTGGGCTGCTTCACTTTTTAGACATACAGATTTTTTGGGACATCACATGCCTCACTCAGAATCACCCCATTATTGTCTTTGAATCCACCCTATTGAGACTCTGCCAAAACTGTTTGATACATAAACCCCAATTTATGTTGAATATTATGCACTTAGATATGGTACACCCCTTTCTTTAAAAACTCACAATTTTAGTCATACATTAACATTCATTATGACAACACACTTCATGACCCCACACAAGAAAACAAAAACGTTTATCTCCCTTTCCCCCCACTATATCTACACACCCCAGGGTATCTGTTCACAGCCCATGTATCATTATACCATACACCCTTCTGTTGACTCACACACACTCTATGTGGGAACAAATTCAGTATTCCAAGAAACCTCCTTTATGACTAGACAACTAAATGAAGACATACCCCAGTTTTTGATGACACATTCAATTATATTTTTTCCTATGCTTTCATGACACCACCCTCTCCCCTGACTTTCCACCCCATATATTTGACATCACAGCCCCTTTCTGTGTGTCCACACTCTTTTTGATGACATCAAAAGTATGGAAATCACACATTGGCTTACTATGAAACATACACATCTACTGACATCACATTCAATTTTTGACATAAATCCTAGATTTAGACACTCGCCACTGCATTGATGACAGCAGATCTCCTTTGTGACATCTTTCCCGGTTTATGAATTACCCCCTTTACCTTAATCACAGCATTTTGAACGACACCCACTGGGTTTGTGAATCCATTTTAAATATTTGAAACAAACACACGGGGTTGAGAGATACAAAACTTTACTGACATCACACCCTGATTGTTTTTGTGATAAAACCCTCTTTCGTGATATCAAAACTGTATTATTATATCAAAATACTATAGGCATGGCACATTATGCACTATAAGACATCACACAGGTTTTATGACATCCCCTCTTTTCATCACTCAAAGCTACCTGCTCACATCACAGCATTTTCTGACAGCACCTCCCAGTATGTGAGTATACAGTAAATTATATGTTTAAAACCCCCCATTTTTTTAATGTCCCCCCAAAATATGTAACATCAACGGAACTAATAGACTCACATTACTCTGTATGACTCACCCCCCTTTTGCATCAACCCTCTGTTTTTCTTCCATCACACACAGTATTCTCACATCCATCCTGTGTTGGTCTTATTACAATGTTTTCATTTACCACACCTGAAATATGGTGTATCAACCATTTTTATTATTACATATATGAATTTTGTGACACACACAATCTTTTTGACATACGACTTTTTAGACATCCATCCCTCTTTTATAAATCATCCAAAATGTTTATCATCACTATCTAAACTTGTAAAACCACAGCCACTGTAATGGAAAGGGACACTACTATTTTTTAATCATCCCAGTATATATGAATCCAAACATGGGTAGAATGCAACACAACCACTGACCCCGACATCACCCCTATTATCGGTGTATCCATTACTAATGTTATTTTCATCCTATGTCCGTGTAAAATCTACCACTGCATGTATGACACTGAGGCCTTTATTGACATCAAATCCCTCGTGTCTCATACCATTTTTTTGGGCTTCTGGCCCCCCTTTTTTATACATCCCCACTGATAGATTCCCCAAACACGGTGTGTATGACTACACAAGCTTATATCTGTCTTGAAACCGTTAAATAATCCATCCATGTATATTCATCAAACCCACTTTGTTACGACATCACCCAACTAATAAGATTTCACAGGTGTCATTGTATCCCATCATATGCCTTCACATGCATCAACCCAACCTTTTATGACAACAATCCTATTATTTGACATCATTTGCACTCTTCATAAATTCAAGCACATATCGATACTGTCTCTACTTGTATGATATCACTTTCACTAAAAATTTGTGACATCACAAAATGCCCCTATCTTGATCAACACTCATGTTTATGAATATCCATTTAATGGCTTCACACGCAGACTTTTAACAAAACGCCCTTTGTGTAACTTCAACCACTATGTCGTTCACACACATTTTTCCCTTGTAAAACAAAAGCAATGAATCAATTTTATCTAACCCAGTGTAGTATGACATCACAGAAAATTTTTGTTGCCTAGTATATACTGCTTATAAAATCACATCCACTCTTTGACCTCCCCCACTTTATTTATGACATCAAATTCCTATACCTGACTTCCCATCCATTATCGTTTTCAGCCCACTGTATCTGTTTCTCACACCCCACACTACCAGATATCACAGCCCCCCTAGAAATTTTCACGCCAGTTGTGTGACACCCTACCCCCTCTATTTGTGACATCATTCCCAATTATACATACAACACTGTTTTGTTGATACACATCGCATTTTTTAAATCATTTGCATTCAGATGAACGTATCCACTCTATCACAAAAAACCAAAGAATTTATGTTGCCACTTTCACGTCGGGCATGACTAAAACACTGTCCCAGCATTGCCCCCCCCTTTTCCCTTTCCCCATCAAAACCCCCTTTCCCTGATATACGCCCCATTTTTGCATGCCCAAACAATCCCATAGTAGGGAACTTTCCCCCATACAAGACATTCATCCTCAGTTTAGCATCAAAACATTTCTCAGGTCATCCACCCACTCTTTTGACATTGAAATCACGTATCGGAACCCTGTTTGGGAAATATCCCCCCAACGTGTTTATGAGATCTCATGCGTAGTAAACGACTCATTACCGTTGTAATTGCTCACATTATTATTTTTTTTAACATCACAGCCTTTTTTCTGTGTCATCACCCCACTCTTTCGATGTATCACACACTTTGATGTATGACCCACACCCAAAATTATCCCAAATTATACACTTATGGGATATTCCATTTTATGAATCCAGATTATTTATAATCACATGCACGCACCTGCATCACCCCATATATCTGTCTTTGAACCCACCCATTGATGACCTCTGACCCTGTTTTTTATGACATCACACCCATTTATGTATGAATATTTCATTATTGGCACATCCTTTCTTTATAAACTCCCCCAATTATCTCACATTACTCTTGCATTCATGACTCAACAAAATAAATACCACCACACAAACAACACAAACTTATATCTGCCACTCACCACTACATCTGACACGACCTCCACGGTATCTGTGTCATCCAGACCAGTGTATCAATTATACCATACACACTCTCTGTATGACATCCACACACAATCTATGTAGGACATCAAATTCAGTATCCAAGATAAGCTCCAATGAACACCTTTATGTCATCAGACAACTTAATGAATGGCTTCCTCACACAGATATATTGATGACATCAGAATCCAATATATATGATAGCACTCTTTACTGTTTCATGACCACCACACGTCTCACCTGCATCTCACCCACTATTTTGACATCACAAGCCACTGTATCTGTGTCGTCACACTCTCTGTATCGATGACATCACAAGTATGGAAATCATCACATTGGCTACTATGGACAACATACACATTCTACCTGACATCACATTCAAACTTTAGGACATCAATCCTCAGTATTTACGGACTCTCAAGCCACGCATTGATGACAAGCAGATCTCTGTATGTGACATTCATATCCAACGGTTTATGACATCTCATCCCCTCTACTCTGACATCACAGCCACTTTAACTGAGCAACGTCACACCCACTGGGTTTGTGAATCCATATTCAATATATTTGACATCATACACTCGGTGTTGATAACGATTACAAACAGTATATCTGACATCAAGAACACCCTCAGTATCTGTTATTTGTGTGTTCAAACACATCTGTATCTGTGGTTTATAAACACCAAAACTCTATATTATTATATTCAAACATACTATAAGGCATGGCACATTTATGCCCCACTATAGTAAATACGTATCATCACCACACGGCTTTAAGACGTCACAGCACTCTGTGTCATCACATCGATGCTACTCTGTCTCACATCACAGCAATTCTATTCTGACAGCACCTCCTCATTAGTGCGTCATCTCAAAAAACCAACACCCCCCCAAACCCCGTGTATTATCGCATGATCATAAGCCACATTTTTTTGGTATGAATGTCACAGCCACAATATGTAGGACCATCAACTGAATTTACTTATGACATCCCAGTTAATCTGTATGGACGTCGCACCCCCTCTATAACTTCACAGCCCTACTGTATTCATGCCAATCACACACTGTATAGTCTCAAATCGCATTCACTTTCAGTTATGTCATTACTTGCATTGTATTCAGTTAATACCACTCCTGCAGTCACAGTTTGGATATCAGCCCACATTAATATGTCTTATATCATTAGTGAAATCTATGTGGAACATCACACAGTCACATCTTTATCGGCATCACAAGACTGATATTCATGACATTCCATCCCTGCCCGTATTCATAACATCCACAATCCACTGGTTATTACCTCACGTATACTATATCTTGTGGTCATCACTGCCACGGTATCTGTGACAATGACAACCTACTATGTTTAGTGGATATCAATACTCTGTATATATTATTGTCTCACATGGTGTAGTGGAATGGACCAACACAATCACTGATTCCGACATCACACCTCTATAGTCGTTAAACACACTTACTTGAATGCTAGTATTACATCCTATTCCTGGGAATCATACAAACTGCATGTATCTACATTATAGGCACTTTATATGACATCAAAACCATTCGATGTCATCAAATCATGTTTCTGTCTCTCATGCAACCACTATGTTAATGACATCCTATGACTGTATAAGATCTAACCCAACACGGTGTGTAGAGACTACACATAAACTCTATAATCTGTCTTGAAACCCGTTATAACTGCAATCACATCCACTGTATAGTCTCAAACCCACTTTGTTACACCCCCCCCAACAAATTAAGAGTTCCGGGTTAAATTGTATCCCTTTCATATGCCTCACAGCTCATATCCCCTTTATGCAAAACCCTTTATTTTTTATGAATCACTTGCATCTTTCTGAGTCACAGCCATATCGATTGCCATGTCTCTACTTGTAATATACTTTCCTTTAGTACATCAAAAAGACCCTATCTTGAAATCACACACTCTATGTTTTATGAATATCCACTTTATTGGCTTCACAGCAATTATACAAAACGACCTTTGTGAAACTTCAACCCACTATGTCTGCTCACACACTTTGTATCTTGTCAACACAAGCAAGAATCAATTTTATCAACCCCCGGTAGTATAATCAAGCCAATATATGTAAAGCCATAGTAATATGCATATGAATCAATCCATCTTTTGACCTAAAACCACTTTATTTATGACTAAAATTACTATCCTGCTCCCATCCACTATTTTGATTTCAGTCCATGTTCTGTTTCCCACCCCCCCTACCAAGATATCACAGCCCCCCTATGTATCATATCCACCCGTAAAAGGGTGAAACCTACCCACTCTTTTTGTGACATCTATCCACAATGTATGACATCACAACATGTTTTTGTTGTCCCACAGGGCAATTTGACATTTTTGATTTCAGAGAATCGTTCCACTCACCCAAAAAAACCCACAGAATTTATGTTGCCACATCCACGTCAGGAGAACAAAAAACCCCACTGTACCAGGACATTGCCCCAAACTTTTCTTTCCATCAAAACCTCTCCCTGATATCCCCCCCACTCTTGCATGACACACATCCCCTTATGTAGGGAATTTTTTGCCCATACAAGAATCTCACCCTCTTTATGACATAAACCAAGTTTTTAGGTCTCACACCCACTCTATTTGCTTGTACCCATTTCGGGGTATCACTTGTTGAAATTCACACCAACTGTGTTAGAGATCTCAGCGCTTGAAGACACATTTTTCCCTTTTGTAGGGGAACACATTCATTATTTTTAACATACACCCTCTGTATCTGTGTCATCACACCCACCTTTCGATGTATCAACACTTTGATTATGACCCACACCCATACATTTCCCAATATACACTCTTAGGGCATGCTTCCATTTTATGAATCCAGATTTTTTACATCACATGACTGCCTCATGAATCACCCCAAATTATCTGTTTTAAATCCACCCTTTGAGACCTCTGACCACGTTTGTATAAATCACACCCATTTTGTATAATATTTGCACTTGATATGGTCACACCCTTCTTTAAAAACTCACACCACTGTATTCCATTAAACCATGCATTCGGGACACCACACACTATACAGCCCACAACACAAAAAAACAAAACTTTTATCTCCCATCCCCCCACATACTGACACACTCCCGGATCTGTGTCATCAACCCAGTGTATCATTATCCCAAAACCCTCTGTAGACATCACCACCTCTATGTAGGACTCAATTCGTACAAAATAAAGAACTTTTATGACATAGACCTAATGAAGACATACCCCCAGTATATTGATGACATCAACCAATATATATGATATCCTCTACGTTTCATGACCCCACCCTTTTACCTGATTTTCCCCCTATATTTGCATCACACCCACTTTCGTGTCGTCACACACTTGTTCGGACTACAAGTAGGGAATTTCACATTGGGCCCTACTTGACAACATACACATTACATGACAACATTCCCCTTTATGAAAAAATTAAATTTTACGACATCTCACCACTGCATTATGACGCAGATTCCTTATGGACTCATTCCCGGGTTTTTATGACATCTCACCCCCTTCCCTCGACTCACAGCATTTTTTCTGTAGTCAACCCACTGGGTTTGTGAATCCATTTTCAATATTTTGACACAAACACACGGGTAGACGATAAAACAGTATACTAATCACACCCTCCGTATCTTATTTTTGGTACCCTCTTTCAGTGAATAAAAAAATGTATTATTTATCAAACATACTATAGATGCCATTATGCACTTATACGAATCACACCAGGTTTATGACAACAGCACTTGTTCATCCATCAAAGCTACCCCGGTCACATCACGCATTCTATCGACGAAACCCCAGATGTGATCATCACCCCTAAATTTATCTGTATAACCCCATTTTTTTTATGTTTCACCACAATTTATGACATCACGAACTAATAGACATCATTTTTACTTGTAGGGACCCAACCCTCTATGACATCAACCCTTGTTTTCATCCACACCACAGTATTCTAAAGCATCACTGTAGCTTGTCATTATTAAAATGTTCTTATCCACCCCTGCAATATGGGGATATAAACCATAAAAATTAATCTTTGAATTCTATGTGACTCACACACTCTTATGACATAAAGACAATTAGACATCCCCCCCCTCTTTTCATAACATCAACCCATGTTTATGACTCAATTACTTACTTGTGAATCACAGACTGTTTTGAAAAAAATATATGTTTTTACACATCCCGTAATATAAATTTTCCCAGGGTGTATGAAGGGCAAACAAAACCTGCCGCATCACCTATTAAAACGGTTAAACATTTATTAAAATGTTTTTAATTAAATCCTAGCCCGTGTGAAATAACCCCACTGCATGTATGCACTAGGGGCCCTTTTTATGAATCAATCCACTCGTGTCATCATCCTTTTTGTTTCATGGCCCCCACTTTTTTATGACATATACCATGTTATGATCTCACCCACACGGGTGTATGAACACAAGTCTATATCTGTCTAAAAACCCTTTTTAAAATCCCAAAATCAATCCTGATTGTATCAAACCCAAAATTTGTTACGACTCCCCCAACAAATTTAAGTTAAAGGTGTCTTTGTATGCCTTTTTAGCCTCCCAAGCATCATACCCCCTTTTTAACAAAAAATCCTTATTTTTTATGACACCCTTGCACTATTCATGATGCCCAACGCACTATTTTCGATACCACTCTTATGACCTCACACCACTTTATTTATGACATCAAATTCACTATACCTGACATCCCATCCACTATATCTGATTTCACGTCCACTCTATCTGTGTTCTCACACCCACACTACCAATGATATCACAGCCACCCTATGTATCATATCACAGCCAGTATACGTGTGACATCCTATCCACATCTATTTGTTGACATCATATCCACAATGTATGACATCACAACACTGTGTGTTGTTGATACCACACACTCGGCATATATATGACATCATTTGCACTTCAGATGACATCGTATCCACTCTAAAATCACACCAAAACCACAGAATTTATGTATTGCCACATCCACGTCCAGGCATGACATCACACCCACTGTAACCAGACATTGCCCCCACTTTGTTTCTTTGCCATCACAAGACCTCCTCCCACTGATAATCACGACCCACATCTTTGCATGAACATCACACATCGCCATATGATAGGGAACTTTTGCCCCATTACAAGACATCTCATCCATCAGTTTATGACATCAAAAACCACAGTTTCTAGGTCATCACACCCACACTCTATTTGACATTGTATCCACTGTATCAGGGTCATCACATCCACTGTATTGAGAAATATTCACACCAACTTTGTGTTTATGAGATCTCATGCGCTAATGTAAGAATGACATCATTAAACCGCTCCTGTATAACGACATCACATTCACTATATTTTTTAACATCACTGCACTCTGTATCTGTGTCATCTTACACAACCACTCTTTCGATGAGTATCACACACTTTAGTATGTATGTATATGACTACCTCACACCATCATATCTACATGGTATACCACGATTTATACCAATCTCTATAAGGCATCGCATATCCACATTTTATATGACATCACAGATTATTTATGACATCACATGCAATGCACTGCAATCACTTCATGACATCACTCCCACACTATATCTGTCATTGAATCCACCCTATTGATGACCTGCTGAACCAACTGTTTGTTTGTAATGGAAAACATCACACCCCACTTTATGTATGACATATTATGCACTATAGATATGGTCACATCCAATTCTTCTTATAAACTAACCACATCACTGTAGTCATCACATTACATCCAGTGCATTCATGACATCACACACACTATACATGACCACACACACAAGACAACACAAAACGTTATATCTGCCATCTCACCCACTATATCTGACACTACCTCCACGGTATCTGTGTCATCAGACCCAGTGTATAAATTTATACCATACACACTCTCTGTATGACATCACACACCACACTCTATGTAGGACATCATATTCAGTATGCATTGTGATAATCACAAAGAACTCTTTATGACATCAGACAATAAATAAAATGAATGACATCACACCCAGTATATTGATGACATCATATCCAATATATATGATATCACTCATACTGCTTTCATGACACCTACACAAACAAACACGTCTCTACCTGACAACTCATCACACCACTATATTTGACATCACAGCCACTGTATCTGTGTCGCCGTCACACACTCTGTATCGATGACATCACAAGTATGGAAATCATCATCACACTTGGCATACATATGACAACATACACACTCCACATGATCATCATTACCACTCTTTAATGAACATCACACCCTCCGTATCTGTTTTTTGTGTGATCACACCCTCTTATCAGTGATATAACAAAAATGTATGTATTTATCAAACATATATAGGCATGGCACTTAAAGCACTATTACGACTTTCACACGCAGGCTTTATGACATCACGCACTCTGTTCATCACATCAAAGCTACCCTGGCTCACATCACAGCCATTCTATCTGACACCCACCTCCACAGTATGTGAGTCATCACACCGTGATTATCGATGATATAAGCCCCATTTTCTTATGATGTCACACCCACAATATGTATGACATCAACTGAACTACATATGACATCACATTCACTCTGGTTTTGACCTCACACCCCTCTATGAAAATACACACCCTCTGAAATCATGCCATCACACACGTATATCTCACATAGCATCCACGTAGCTGTGTCATTACTTACAATGTATTCTTTTACCACACCGCAATATGTGTGATATTCAACCCACTATATGTATTACATCATATGAATTCTATGTACGTCACACACACTCTTATGACATCACAAGACTGTATTGAAGACATCCCATCCCTCTCTATTCATAACATCATACCCAAATGTTTATGAACATCACATATACTATACTGTGGACATCATGCCACTGTATCTATAGAAGACACCTACTATGTTTTTAACATCATACACAGTATATATGAGATCTCACATGGTGTATGAATGGCAACACAACCACTGTATCCGACATCACACCTACTATATCGTGTAATAAACACTTCCCTGAATGTTATAATTACACCCTATGTCCGTGTGAAATCATACCCACTGCATGTATGACACTAGAGGCACTTTATATGACATCAAATCCATCGTGTCATCATACCATTGTTTTCTGTCATGGCACCCACTCTGTTTATGACATCATACACTGATATGTCTCACCCACACGGTGTGTTGACTACACAAGCTTATATCTGTTTAAAAACCCCGTTTTAACTGCAACCCTTTCCATGTATAGTATAAAACCCCTTTTTTGAAAATTTCCCCCAATATTAAGAGTTCACAGGTTCATTGTATCCAAAATGCCACCCTGCATCATATCCACACTTTATGACAACAATCCTTATTATTTTGAATCATTGCACTATTATGATTCCAGCATTTTCGAATGGCCATTCATCTATTGATGATATCACTTTCACTATATTGTGACTCACACAATGACCCTATCTTGAATCACACATTTTGTTTATGAATATCCACTTTATATGGCTTCACACGCAACTTAAAACAAACGCCTTTGGTAATTTCCAGCCCCTATGCTTCCAACACATTGTATCTTGTCAAAAAAAGCAATGAATAAATTTTATCAAAAACCCAGTTTTTATGAATCAGCCAATATATGTATGCCATAGTATTACTGCATTGACACACACCCATCTTTATGACCTCACCCCACTTTATTTTGACATCAAATTCACTTACCTGACTACCACTTTATCTGATTTCAGTCCACGTATTGTTTTCAACCCACACCCCAAGATATCACAGCCCCCTTGTATAAATCACCCCAGTAACTGTGACATTTACCACTCTATTTTGACATCTACCCAAATGTATGACTCAAAACACTGTGTGTTTTTTTATACCCTTGGATATTATGACATATTTGCACTTCAGATGACTCTACCATTTCCTCAAAACCACAAAATTTATGTTGCCAAAACCAGTCGGGCTGCTCCCCCCACTTACCAGAATTGCCCCCCCTTTTTTTTGCCAAACCTCTCCACTGATATCACGCCACCTTTGCGACACCAAAACCCCAATGTGGGGCAACTTTTTTCCCCCATACAAACTCCTCCCAGTTTGCATCAAACCCTTTTCTTAGGTCACCCCCACTCTTTTTGACTTGTATCCTGTTGGGGTCTCCCCCCTGTTTTGAATATCCACCACTGTGTTTATGGATTCAGCGTATTTTAAAACGCACATTACCGTTGTTTGACTCCTTTCATATTTTTTTAACATAAGCCTCTGTACTGTGTCAACACCCATTCTTTCGATGAATCACACATTTGTAGTTATGACCTCACACCCTAATGTATCCCGTATATCACTCTATAGGGCATCGTTCCATTTTTGAATCACAGATTTTTTTTGACTCACGCACACTCGACTCCCCCTTTATTGTCTTTGGGATCCACCCTATTGTGACCTTGCCAGGTTTGTTGCATCCACCCATTTTGATGAAAATTTACCCCCTTAGATATGGTACATCCATCTTTAAAAACCACACCCTGAGTCTCACTTACATCCATGCATTATGACATCACACACACTAACATGCCCACACACAAAAAACAAAAAACGTTATATTGCCATCCACCACTTATCGACACTACTCACGGATCTGTGTCATCAACCCATGTATCAATTACCATACAACCTCGTATGACTCACACAATTTAGTAGGACTCAATTCAAAAGAACAAAAAGAACCTTTTTTATGATCAACAACTAAATGAAGAATCACCCCGTATTTTGATGAATCAATCCAATAAATGATATCACTTTTGTTTTTATGACACCCCCGTCTCTCCCTGACATCCACCCACTATATTTGACCACAGCCACTTATCTGTGTCGTCACAAAACGTATCAGACTCACAAGTAGGGAAATCACACACTTGGCATACAATGACAACATAAAATTTACATGAAAACCTTCCCTTTAGACATAAATCCTCAGATTTCGACATCTCAGCCACTGCTTTGGTGACCAGACCCCTTTTTTAAATCATTCCCAAAGGTTTTTAATTCATCCCTATCTCTGACATCACAGCCTTTATCGTAACGCACACCCACTGGGTTTGTGAATCTTATTCAATTATTTGACATCAAACACACGGTGTTGAAATAAAACAGTATACCTGAATACACCCTCCGATCTGTTTTTGGATAAACCCCTGTTCGGATATAACAAAAATGTATTATTTTATCAAACTTCTATAGGCAGGCATTAGCACTATATACACATCACACCAGGCTTTTGACATCACCCCACTCTGTTCCACATCAAACTACCCGGGCTCAATCAAGCATTCATCTGCCCAAACCTCCACAGTTGGAGCACCACAGTATTATCGATTATAAGCCCCATTTTTGTTTTTTCAAACCAAATATGTATGACATAAACGAACACATATGACATCACATTACTCTGTATATCACCCCCCTCTATGACTCCCCCCCTTGTATTCTTTCCTACACACAGTATATTCATGCACCCACGTATTTTGGTATTACTTAAATGTATTCAATACCCACCTGAAATATTTGTATATAAACCCATTATTATTCATCAAAAAAATTTTTTTTTATGTACTCACACACATTTTTATGACTCACAAGACTTTTTGAAGACATCCATCCCTCTCTTTTAAAAAATTCAATCATTTTTTTTACATCACATATAATATTTGTGCATCACCCCCACTGTATTTTGAGAAAACCCTACTTTTTTTTTTTACTTAAACCAGATTATAAATTACTGGTTTTGAAGGGCAACAAAACCACTGCTCCGACATCACCCCCATTTAAAAACGGTGAAATAAACTTTTTAAAATGTATTTCTCCATGTCGGTGAAATCATCCCCACTGCATGTTGACACTAGAGGCATTTTTTATATGACATAAATCCACTGGTTCATCATCCCCATTGTTTGTCTTAGGGCCCCCTTTTTTAATGACATATACCACTGTTTATGATCCCCCCCCGGTTGTAGCTACACAAGCCTATCGTTTTGAAACCTTTATATGCAATCACTTTCATTATATGTCATCAAACCCACTTTGTTGACGACATCACCCCACAAACAAAGATTTCACAGGTGCATTGTATCCCTCATATGCCTACACATGCATCTACCCACACTTTTTGCAACAATCCTTATTTTTTATGACATCATTTCCCTTTATTCATGAGTCACAGCACTAATAAAAAGGGCATGTCACTACTTGTTGTTTTCACTTTCACATATATGGACTCACACAATGACCCTATCTTGAATCCCACCTATTTTATAAAATTCCCCTTTATATTGCTTCACACGCAATTATAAAAAAACGACCTTTGGAATTCCCAAGCCACTTGTCTGCTCAACATTGTATCTTGTCAACCAAGCAATGAATCAATTTTTTTTAACCAGTGTAGTATGACTCAACCCAAAAAATTTGTACCCTAGTATTACGCTATGACACATTCCCTCTTTAGACCTCAACCATTTTATTTATACATCAAATTACTATCCCTAAAACCCCCATCCATATTCGTTTTCAGCCCTGTTTTTGTTTCTAACCCACACTACCAAGTATCACAGCCCCCTTTTATATATCACACCCAGATAGTGTGACTCTATCCCTCTTTTTTGTGACATCTACCCAAACTGTAGACATCCCAACATGGTTTTGTTGTACCACATGGCATATTTGAATCATTTGCATTTCAGATAACGACCCCCTCTATCACACCAAACCCAGAATTTATGCCCCCAAAACCGTCAGGCATGACATCACACCCACGTCCCAGACATTGCCCCCTTTTTTCTTGCCATCAAAACCTCCATGATATCACGCCACTTTTGATGACATCATCGCCTATGGGGGAAAACTTTGCCCCATCAAACATTCATCTCAGTTTAGACATAAAACCACTTTTTTTAGTCACCCAAAAACCACTCTTTTGACATTGTACCATGTATCGTTAAACCCTGTATTGGAATATCACCCCAACTGTGTTTATGAGTTTCCTGCGCTATGAAAGAGAATTTTACCTTTATAAAATCCTTTCATAAATTTTTAACACACAGCCTTTATCTGTTCTCACACCATTTTTTCGATAAAATTTCACACACTTTGTATTTTGCCCTCCACCCACTACAGATTTCCGCATATACCCCTTTGGGGCTGGCCCTTTAAATTTTATGACATCACAGTTTATTATGACACACATGCACCACTCATGCATCCCCTTATCTTCATTGAACCCACCCTATTGATGACTCGACCCTGTTTTTGCATCACACCCCTTTATGTTAAAATTTATGCACTTAGATAGTCACTCCATTCTTTAAAAATCACACACGTAGTCTTTCACATTCATCCATTGATTAAAATCACACCACTATACATGACCAACAAAGAAAAAACCAAAAAGTTTATTGCCTCCCCACATATCGACACACCTCACGTATCGTGTCATCGCCCCCTGTAAATATCCAAACACTTCTTTAATGACATCACACAACTCTATGTAGGAATAAATTCAGTAGGAAAAGCTAAAAGAACCTTTTGACATCGGACAACAAAATGAATACATCACACCAGAATTGATGACATCAATCCAATAAATTTTAACCCTCATATGTTTTCATGCCCACCCGTCTCTCTAAATCCACCCATTTTAAATTTGACACAAGCCCCTTATCTTGCGTCACCACTCTGTATCGTGAAATACAAGTTGGAAATCATCACCTTGGCTAATATACAAAAACACATCTACTGAAAACAATTCCCATTTTAGACACAACCCTCGATTTACGACTCTCAGCCACTGCATTTGTGACAGCAGATTCCCTTTTGTGACATCTTTTTCCCGGTTTATGAATCTCTCCCCTTCCCTCTGACTCCAGCCCCTTTTATCGAACGTCACACCCACGGGGTTTGTGAATCCTTTTCAATAATTTGAATCAAACAAGGGTTGAAAATAAAAACGTAAAAACCCTACATCCCCACCCTCCGTTCGTTTTTTGGTCACCCCTCTGTTCAGTGATAAAACAAAATTTTAATTTTACAAAATACTATGGGCAGGAACTTAGCACTATAACACATCACACCGGTTTTGACATCACCACTTGTTATCACATCAAATACCCTGCTCACATCACCCATTCATTGACAGCCCTCCACAGTAGTGGTACACACGTGATTCGAGATATAAGCCCCATTTTTGTTGGTCACACCCCAAAATAGTAGCATCAACGAAAAATATGACATCACTTTTACTTGTATTCCCTCACACCCCTCTATGACATCACACCCTCTGAATTATCCACCACACAGTATACCACATGATCCACGTGTGTATTATTACAATGTATTCATTATACCACCCCCTGCAATATGTGTATATCAACCCCCTTATTTTTCATTCAATAAATTCATGGACTCACCACACTCTTTAGGGCATCACAAGACTTATTAAAACACCCCATCCCTCTATTCAAACATCATATAAATGTTTAGACATAATATACTATACTTGTGACATCAACCATTATTAAAACACCTACTATGTTTTTACTCTACCATAAATAAATTCACGGGTGTTGAAGGAAACACAACCACGATCCAAATCACCCTATATTGGTGTAATCAATTACTTAAAGATTAATCACCCCATGTCCGTGTGAAATCACCCCACTGCATGTTGACACTGGGGCACTTTATATGACTCAATCCACTGGGTGTCTCATACCTTTGTTTGTTTATGGCCCCACTTGTTTATGACTCTCCACTGAATGATCTCACCACCGGTGTTATGCTAAAAAGCTCTATATCTGTCTGAAACCCGTTATAACGCAATCACTTTCAGGTAATTCTAAACCCCCACTTTTTTGACGAACACCCAACTACTAAGGTTCACGGGTGTCATATGTATGCACATATCCACAATGCCCATATATCCACACTTTATAAACAATCCTTATTTTTAGCTCATTGCCACTCATCATGTTCACACGCACATAACGTTGCCATGTCATCTATTTGGGTATGATATCATTTTCATTTATGTGACTCCACAATGACCCTATCTTAACACACATTTTTTTTAGAATATCCATTTAAAAGGTTTTCACCGCAACTTTTTAACACGACCATTGTTAACTTAAAAGCCACATGTCTGTCCAAAAATTTATCCTTGTCAACCAAAAGAAATGAATAAATTTTAAAAAACCAGTGTAGTATGCATCAACCCCTAATGTATGCCATAGTATTTTGCATATGACATAATCCACTCTTTATGCCTACACCACTTTTTTATGACATCAATTCAATCCTGACTCCATCCACTAATTGATTTCACGTCCACTGTATCTGTTTTCTCACACCCACACTCCCAAAGATATACAGCCACCCTATTATCATATCACACCCCAGTTTGGGGAACCCTTCACTCTATTTGTGACACATACCCAAAAATGTTGACATCAAAAACCTGGTGTTTTGAAAACCACATCGGATATTTGACATCATTTGCACTTCAGATGACATGTATCCTCTACACCAAACCCAGTTTTTATGTTGCCAAAACCACGTCGGCATGAACACACCCATGTACCGACTTCCCCCCACTTTTTTTTGAACAACCCCCCCATGATTCACCCCCACTTTTTTGATGAATCCCCCTCGCCATATTGGGCCCTTTTTTGCCCCTAAAACATCTCATCCTCATTTTTAGCATCAACCACAGTTTTTAGGTCATCACCCCACTCTATTTGAATTGATCCAGATCGGGGTATAAACCCCCTGTTTGAGAATTTAACCAACTGTTTTTTGAATTCATGCGTAGAAAGAGACATCTTCCGTTGTTGACTCACTTTCATAATTTTTAACATCACAGCCTCTGTATCTGTGCATACACCCATCTTTCGTGATATCACACACTTTGTATGTAGACCTCACACCCCACTACATGTATTCCGTTTACACTCTTAGGGCATGCTTCCTTTTTAAAGACATCAAGTTATTTTGACATCCATCACTCACCATCATCCCCCCCTTATCTGTCATTAAAATCCCCCCTTTTGATACCTCTGACCACTGTTGTATGACTCACACCTTTTTAAAGTATGACATATTATGCATTAGTATGGCAACCCATTCTTTATAAACTCCCCCCACTGTATCATCCAACATTCCCATGCATTCATGACATCACCACAAATACCACACACACAAGACAACACAAACTTTTATATCTCCCAAACCCCCCATTTATTGAACACCCCCAGGGTATCGTGTCTCAGACCCAGGTTCAATTTATCCCATCCCCCCTTCTTATGACATACACAATCTAGAAGGACCATCAAAATTCAGTACAAAAACACAAAACCTTTAGACTCAGACAATAAATGAAATGACATCACACCCAGTATATTGATGACATCAAATCCAATATTTTGAACACTTATGCTTTCATGACCCCCCCCGTCTCCCCGACATCCCCCACTTATTTGACTCACAGCCCTGTTTTGTGTCGTCACAACATCGACATGACACACAAGAGGAAATCATCACACTTAAAAAATTTTTGAAAAACATACACATCTACATGACCCATTCCACTTTTGACATAAACCCTCAGATTTACAAATTTCCAGCCACTGCTTGTGACACGATCTCCTTATGTCCCCATCTTTTAAAGGTTTATGACATCTCATCCCCCTTCCCTTGCTCACAGGCACTTTATCTATATCGTACAACAACTTGGGTTTGTGAATATATTCAATATATTTGACTTCAAACCACGTGTGAGATGGATGCAATTACAGTGTATCTGAATCAGCACCTCCCGTTCTGTATTTTGGTTGATCACAACCCATCTGTATCTGTGATATAACAACAAACTCTATGTATTATATCATTCAATACTTAGGCATGGCATAATTTATGCACTATATGCGGAATTTACTACACCAGGCTTTATTGACATCACAACACTATGTTCATGACATGAAATCTACTCTGTCTCACTCGTCACATCCCATAATCTAGCTAGAAAGCACGTTCACAGTGTGTGTGGCTTCACACTTGAGATTATCGATGGATATAAGCCCTTTATTGTTTCTATGATAATCACAGCCACAATATGTATGACATCATATGAACTACATATGTACATCACATTTCACTCTGTATGAACATCTCCAACACTCTATGACATCACACCCTCTGTATTCCATGTCCATCACACACAGTATATCTCTCATCGCATCCACTGTAGCGGCTATGCATTACTTGCAATGTATTCTTATAACCACACGCTGCAATATGTGTGATATCAAAACCCTCTAAAGTATGACATCATATGAATTCTAGTGGTGACATCACACCCACTCTTTATGACATCACAAGACTGGAATATTCATGAACGATCCCATCCACTCTATTCATAACTATCACACATCCACTGTTTATGACATCACATACGACTTTACTTGTGACATCACAGCCACTGTAAATGTGACAAGAGGACAAACTACTATGTTTTGGACATCATACTCAGTAGGTATATGAAATCTCACATGGTGTATGAATGACAACACAACCACTGATTCCGACATCACACCTACTATATCGGTGTAAATCACACTTACTTGAATGATTATATTGCATCCTAATGTCCATGTGTGAATTCATACCCACTGCATGTATTCCACACTATAGGCACTTTATATGACATCAACTCCACTCGATGTCATCATACCATTTTTTGTATGTAATGGCACCCACTATGGTTTATGACATCATACCACGTATATGATCTCACCCACATGGTGTGATATGACTACACAAGCTCTAGTATATCTGTCTTTGAAACCCATTATAACTGCAATCTACATCCACTGTATATGTCATCAAACCCACTCTTTGTTGACGACATCACCCACCCCAACTAACAAAGAGTTCACAGGTGTCATATGTATGCCATCATAGTGCCTACACATGCCAATCATATCCACACTTTAATACGACAACAATCCGTATTAATTTAATTACATCACATTGCACTCTATTCATGATATCACACGCACTACATACGATGTGACATGTCATCTACTCTGTATGATATCACTTTCACTATATATAATGTGACATCACACAATGTGACCCTATCTATGACATCACACACTCTATGTTTATGACATATCCGCACTTTATATGGGCTTCACACGCAGACCTTATAACAAAACGACCATCGTGTAACTTCAGAGCCACTATGTCTGACATCACAGTTTTAAGCCACACATTGTATCGTGTGTCAAACACAAGCAATGAATCAATTTTTATCTAACCCCAGTGTATGTATGACATCACAGCCAATATTGTTTGATGCCGTAATATATACTGCATATGACATCACATCCACTCTTTATGACCTCACAGCAACTTTATTTTATGAGCAGACAATCAATTTAACCTACACCTTGACATCCCATCCACTATATCTGATTTCACGTCCACTGAATCTGTGTTCTCACACCCACCGCTACCAATGATATCACACGCCACCCTATGTATCATATCACAGCACCAGTATACGTGTGACATCCGTATCCTATCCACACTATTTGTGACATCATATCCACAATGTATGACATCACAACACTGTGTGTTGTTGATACCACACTCGGTCAATATATATGACATCAATTTTGCACTTCAGATGACATCGTATCCACTCTATCACAACCAAACCACAGAATTTATGTTGCCACAACCACGTCAGGCATGACATCACACCCCACTGTACGAACATTGCCCCACTGTTTCTTTGTCATCACAACTCTCCACTGATATCACGCCCACTCTTTGCATGACATCACACTCGCCATATGTTGAGGGGCAAATTTTGCCCCCATACAAGACATCTCTATCCTCAGTTTATGACATCAAACCACAGTTTTCTAGGTTCACCACACCCACTCTATTGACATTTTTATCCACTGTATCTGGTGGTCATCACATCCACTGTATTGAGAAATATCACACCAACTGTTGTTTATGAGATCTCATGCGCTATGTATAAGACGACATCATTAACCGTTGTAAATACATCACATTCACTATATTTTTAACTAATGGTGCACAGTAGCCTCTGTATCTGTGTCATCACACCCAGTCTTTCGATTAATATCACACACTTTATATATGTATGACCTCACACCCACTACATGTATACCAACATATACACTCTATAGGGCAACACGTTCACACGCGAGTTGATGACATCACAGATTATTTATGACACCACATGCACTGCACTCATGACATCACTCCCACAATATCTGTCATTGAATCCACCCTATTGATGACCTCTGACCAACTGTTTGTATATACATCACATCCCCACTTTTATGTATGACATATTATGCACTATAGATATGGTCAAATCCATTCCTTATAAACTTCACACCACTGTAGTCATCACATTTCATACAGTGCATTCATGACTTTCACACACACTATTACATGACCACACACACACAGAGACAACACAAACGTTTATATCTGCCATCTCACCCCACTATATCTGACACTACCTCCACGGTATCTGTGTCATCAGACCCAGTGATATCAATTATACCATACACACTCTCTGAATTGACATCACACACCACTCTATGTAGGACATCATATCAGTATGCATGAAATCACATGAACTCTTTATGACATCAGACAACTAAATGAATGACATCACACCCAGTATATTGATGACATCATATCCAATATATATGATATCACTCATACTGCTTTCATGACACCACACCGTCTCTACCTGACATCTCACCCCACTCTATTTGACATTCACAGCCACTGTATCTGTGTCGTCACACACACTCTGTATCGATGACAATTCACAAGTATGGAAAATCATCACACTTGGCATACATATGGCAACATACACACTCTACATGACATCACATTCACACTTTATGACATCAATCCTCAGCATTTACGACATCTCAGCCACTGCATTGATGACAGCAGATCTCCTGTATGTGACATCATATCCACGGTTTATGACATCTCATCCCCTATACCTCTGACATCACAGCCACTTTATCTGTAACGTCACACCCACTGGGTTTGTGAATCCATATTCAATATATTTGACATCAAACACACGATGTTGAGATGATACAAACAGTATATCTGACATCACACCCTCGGTATCTGTATTTGTGTGATCACACCCCCGTATCATTGATATAACACAAACAGTATGCATTATATCACACATACTATAGACATGGCACACTATGCACTATATACGACATCACACCCAGGCTTTATGACATCACAAAACTCTGTTCATGACATCAAAGCTACTCTGTCTCACATCACAGCCATTCTATCTGACAGCACATCCACAGTATGTGTGTCATCACACCGAGATTATCGATGATATATGCCCCATTGTTTGTATTATATGACATCATGATATGTATGACTTCATATAAAGTACATATGACATCACATTCACTCTGTATGACGTCACATCGCTCTATGACATCACACCCTCTGTATTCATGTCATCACACACAGTATATCTGACATTGCGTCCACTGTAAATGCGTCATTACTTACAGTGTATTCATTATACCACACCTGCAATATGTGTGATATCAAACCCACTATATGTATGACATCATAGGAATTCTATTTGCAATCACACCCACACTTTATGACATCACAAGTCTGTATACATTACATCACATCCTCTATATTCATAACATCACATCCACTGTTTATGACATCACATATACTATACTTGTGACATCACAGCCACTGTAACTCTGACAATACAAATACTATGTTTTTGACATCATACTCAGTACATATGACATCTCACATGGTGTATGAATGACAACACAATCACTGGATCCGACATCACACACAATATATCGGTGTAATCACACTCACTTGAAAGATTATATTACACCCTATGTACTTGTGAAATAACACCCACTGCATGTATGACACTATAGGCACTTTATATGACATTAAATCAACTTTTTTGATGTCATCATACCATTGTTTGTCTGTCATGGAACCCACTTTTGTAAGTTTATGACATCATATCCACTGTATATGATCTCATCCACTCTGTGTGTATGACTACACAAGCTCTATATCTGTCTTGAAACCCGTTATAACTGCAATCACATCCACTGTATATGTCATCAAACCCACTTTTTTGACGACATCACCCCAACTATCTAAGAGTTCACAGGTGTCATATGTATGCCATCATTTGCCTACACATGACATCATATCCACACTTTATGACAAAAATCCTTATTATTTATGACATCACTTGCACTCTATTCATGATATCACACGCACTATATACGATGTGACATGTCATCTACTTTGTATGACATCACTTTCACTATATATGTGACATCACACAATGACCCTATCTATGACATCACACACTCTATGTTTATGACATATCCACTTTATATGGCTTCACACGCAGACTTATAACAACACAAACATTGTGTATCTTCAGAGAGCCACTATGTCTGTCATTACACACATTGTATCTGTGTCAACACAAGCAATGAATCAATTTTATCTAACCCAGTGTATGTATGACATCACAGCCAATATATGTATGCCATAGTA
>JAJLRB010001046.1:0-39913 GCA_020976825.1 Odocoileus hemionus
CGTGGATGTGGCAACATAAATTCTGTGGTTTGGTGTGATAGAGTGGATACGATGTCATCTGAAGTACAAATGATGTCATATATTTGCCGAGTGTGGTATCAACAACACACAGTGTTGTGATGCCATACATTGTGGATATGATGTCACAAATAGTGTGGATAGGATGTCACACGTATACTGGCTGTGATATGATACATAGGGTGGCTGTGATATCATTGGTAGTGTGGGTGTGAGAACACAGATACAGTGGACGTGAAATCAGATATAGTGGATGGGATGTCAGGTATAGTGAATTTGATGTCATAAATAAAGTGGTGTGAGGTCATAAAGAGTGAATGTGATGTCATGTAGAGTATGTATGTTGTCATATGTATGCCAAGTGTGATGATTTCCATACTTGTGATGTCATCGATACAGAGTGTGTGACGACACAGATACAGTTTCTGTGATGTCAAATATAGTGGGTGAGATTTCAGGTAGAGACGGTGTGGTGTCATGAAAGTAGTATGAGTGATATCATTTATATTGGATATGATGTCATCAATATACGGGGAGTGATGTCATTCATTTAGTTGTCTGATGTCATAAAGAGTTCTTGTGAATTCATGCATAATAAATATGATGTTCTACATAGAGAGTGTGTGATGTCTTACAGAAAGTGTGTATGGTATAAATGATACACTGGGTCTGATGACACATATACCGTGGAGGTATTGTCAGATATAGTGGGTGAGATGGCAGATATAACGTTTGTGTTGTCTTGTGTGTGTGGTCATGTATAGTGTGTGTGATGTCATGAATGCACTGGATGTAATGTGATGACTAGAGTGGTGTGAGTTTATAAGGAATGAATGTGACCGTATGTATAGTGCATAATATGTCATACATAAAGTGGGTGTGATGTCATACAAACATTTGGTCAGAGGTCATCAATAGGGTGGATTCAATGACAAATATAGGTGAGGTGATGTCATGAGTGCAGTGCATGTGATGTCATAAAATAATCTGTGATGTCATAAAATATGAATGCGATGCCCTAAAGAGTGTAAATGATGGTATACATGTAGTGGGTGTGAGGTCATACATACAAGGTGTGTGATATTATTGAAAGAGTGGGTGTGATGACACAGATACAGAGGCTGTGATGTTAAAAATATAGTGAATGTGATGTCATATACAACGGTAATGATGTCGTCTTACATAGCGCATGAGATCTCATAAACACAGTTGGTGTGATATTCTCAATACAGTGGATGTGATGACCCAGATACAGTGGACACAATGTCAAATAGAGTGGGTGTGATGACCTAGAAACTGTGGTTTAATGTCATAAACTGAGGATGAGATATCTTGTATGGGGCAAAAGTTGCCCTACATATGGCGAGTGTGATGTCATGAAAGAGTGGGCGTGATATCAGTGGAGAGGTTGTGATGGCAAAGAAAAGGTGGGGGCAATGTCTGGTACAGTGGGTGTGATGTTATGCCTGACGTGGTTGTGGAAGATAAATTCTGTGGTTTGGTGTGATAGAGTGGATACAATGTCATCTGAAGTGCAAATGATGTCATATATATGCCGAGTGTGGTATCAACAACACACAGTGTTGTGATGTCATACATTGTGGATATGATGTCACAAATAGAGTGGATAGGATGTCACACGTATACTGGCTGTGATATGATACATAGGGTGGCTGTGATATCATTGGTAGTGTGGGTGTGAGAACACAGATACAGTGGACGTGAAATCAGATATAGTGGATGGGATGTCAGGTTTAGTGAATTTGATGTCATAAATAAAGTGGTCTGAGGTCATAAAGAGTGGATGTGATGTCATATGCAGTATATACTATGGCATACATATATTGGCTGTGATGTCATACATACAGTGGGTTAGATAAAATTGATTCATTGCTTGTGTTGACACAGATACAATGTGTGTAATGACAGACATAGTGGCTCTGAAGATACACAATGTTTGTGTTGTTATAGTCTGCGTGTGAAGCCATATAAAGTGGATATGTCATAAACATAGAGTGTGTGATGTCATAGATAGGGTCATTGTGTGATGTCACATATATAGTGAAAGTGATGTCATACAAAGTAGATGACATGTCACATCGTATATAGTGCGTGTGATATCATGAATAGAGTGCAAGTGATGTCATAAATAATAAGGATTTTTGTCATAAAGTGTGGATATGATGTCCTGTGTAGGCAAATGATGGCATACATATGACACCTGTGAACTCTTAGATAGTTGGGGTGATGTCGTCAAAAAAGTGGGTTTGATGACATATACAGTGGATGTGATTGCAGTTATAACGGGTTTCAAGACAGATATAGAGCTTGTGTAGTCATACACACAGAGTGGATGAGATCATAAACAGTGGATATGATGTCATAAACATAGTGGGTTCCATGACAGACAAACAATGGTATGATGACATAAAAAGTTGATTTAATGTCATATAAAGTGCCTATAGTGTCATACATGCAGTGGGTGTTATTTCACAAGTACACAGGGTGTAATATAATCTTTCAAGTGAGTGTGATTACACCGATATATTGTGTGTGATGTCGGATCCAGTGATTGTGTTGTCATTCATGCACCATGTGAGATGTCATATGTACTGAGTATGATGTCAAAAACATAGTATTTGTATTGTCAGAGTTACAGTGGCTGTCATGTCACAAGTATAGTATATGTGATGTCATAAACAGTGGATGTGATGTTATGAATATAGAGGATGTGATGTAATGTATACAGACTTGTGATGTCATAAAGTGTGGGTGTGATTGCAAATAGAATTCCCATGATGTCATACATATAGTGGGTTTGATATCACACATATTGCAGGTGTGGTATAATGAATACACTGTAAGTAATGACGCATTTACAGTGGACGCAATGTCAGATATACTGTGTGTGATGACATGAATACAGAGGGTGTGATGTCATAGAGCGATGTGACGTCATGCAGAGTGAATGTGATGTCATATGTACTTTATATGAAGTCATACATATCATGATGTCATATAATACAAACAATGGGGCACATATCATCGATAATCTCGGTGTGATGACACACATACTGTGGATGTGCTGTCAGATAGAATGGCTGTGATGTGAGACAGAGTAGCTTTGATGTAATGAACAGAGTTTTGTGATGTCATAAAGCCTGGGTGTGAGGTCGTATATAGTGCATAGTGTGCCATGTCTATAGTATGTGTGATAAAATGCATACTGTTTGTGTTATATCAATGATACAGGGGGTGTGATCGCACAAATACAGATACCGAGGGTGTGATGTCAGATATACTGTTTGTATCATCTCAACACCGTGTGTTTGATGTCAAATATATTGAATATGGATTCACAAACCCAGTGGGTGTGACGTTACAGATAAAGTGGCTGTGATGTCAGAGGTATAGGGGATGAGATGTCATAAACCGTGGATATGATGTCACAAACAGGAGATCTGCTGTCACCAATGCAGTGGCTGAGATGTCGTAAATGCTGAGGATTGATGTCATAAAGTGTGAATGTGATGTCATGTAGAGTGTGTATGTTGCCATATGTATGCCAAGTGTGATGATTTCCATACTTGTGATGTCATCGATACAGAGTGTGTGACGACACAGATACAGTGGCTGTGATGTCAAATACAGTGGGTGAGATGTCAGGTAGAGACGGTGTGGTGTCATGAAAGCAGTATGAGTGATATCATATATATTGGATATGATGTCATCAATATACTGGGTGTGATGTCATTCATTTAGTTGTCTGATGTCATAAAGAGTTCATGTGATTTCATGCATACTGAATATGATGTCCTACATAGAGTGTGTGTGATGTCATACAGAGAGTGTGTACCGTATAGCTGATACACTGGGTCTGATGACACAGATACCGTGGAGGTAGTGTCAGATATAGTGGGTGAGATGGCAGATATAACTTTTGTGTTGTCTTGTGTGTGTGGTCATGTATAGTGTGTGTGAAGTCATGAATGCACTGTATGTAATGTGATGACTACAGTGGTGTGAGTTTATAAGGAATGGATATGACCATATCTATAGTGCATAATATGTCATATATAAAGTGGATGTGATGTCATACAAACAGTTGGTCAGAGGTCATCAATAGGGTGGATTCAATGACAGATATAGTGGGAGTGATGTCATGAGTGCAGTGCATGTGGTGTCATAAATAATCTGTGATGTCATCAAATGTGAACGCGTTGCCCTATAGAGTGTATATGTTGGTATACATGTAGTGGGTGTGAGGTCAAACATATAAAGTGTGTGATATTATCGAAAGAGTGGGTGTGATGACACAGATACAGAGGCTGTGATGTTAAAAATATAGTGAATGTGATGTCATATACAATGGTAATGATGTCGTCTTACATAGTGCATGAGATCTCATAAACACAGTTGGTGTGATATTCTCAATACAGTGGATGTGATGACCCAGATACAGTGGACACAATGTCAAATAGAGTGGGTGTGATGACCTAGAAACTGTGGTTTGATGTCATAAACTGAGGATGAGATGTCTTGTATGGGGCAAATATTCCCCTACATATGGCGAGTGTGATGTCATGCAAAGAGTGGGCGTGATATCAGTGGAGAGGTTGTGATGGCAAAGAAACAGTGGGGGCAATGTCTGTTACAGTGGGTGTGATGTCATGCTTGACGTGGATGTGGCAACATAAATTCTGTGGTTTGGTGTGATAGAGTGGATACGATGTCATCTGAAGTACAAATGATGTCATATATTTGCCGAGTGTGGTATCAACAACACACAGTGTTGTGATGCCATACATTGTGGATATGATGTCACAAATAGTGTGGATAGGATGTCACACGTATACTGGCTGTGATATGATACATAGGGTGGCTGTGATATCATTGGTAGTGTGGGTGTGAGAACACAGATACAGTGGACGTGAAATATATATGTGGATGGGATGTCAGGTATAGTGAATTTGATGTCATAAATAAAGTGGTGTGAGGTCATAATGAGTGAATGTGATGTCATGTAGAGTATGTATGTTGTCATATGTATGCCAAGTGTGATGATTTTCATACTTGTGATGTCATCGATACAGAGTGTGTGACGACACAGATACAGTTTCTGTGATGTCAAATATAGTGGGTGAGATTGTCAGGTAGAGACGGTGTGGTGTCATGAAAGTAGTATGAGTGATATCATTTATATTGGATATGATGTCATCAATATACGGGGAGTGATGTCATTCATTTAGTTGTCTGATGTCATAAAGAGTTCTTGTGAATTCATGCATAATAAATATGATGTTCTACATAGAGAGTGTGTGATGTCTTACAGAAAGTGTGTATGGTATAAATGATACACTGGGTCTGATGACACATATACCGTGGAGGTATTGTCAGATATAGTGGGTGAGATGGCAGATATAACGTTTGTGTGTGTCTTGTGTGTGTGTGGTCATGTATAGTGTGTGTGATGTCATGAATGCACTGGATGTAATGTGATGACTAGAGTGGTGTGAGTTTATAAGGAATGGATGTGACCGTATGTATAGTGCATAATATGTCATACATAAAGTGGGTGTGATGTCATACAAACATTTGGTCAGAGGTCATCAATAGGGTGGATTCAATGACAAATATAGGTGGAGTGATGTCATGAGTGCAGTGCATGTGATGTCATAAATAATCTGTGATGTCATAAAATATGAATGCGATGCCCTAAAGAGTGTAAATGATGGTATACATGTAGTGGGTGTGAGGTCATACATACAAGGTGTGTGATATTATTGAAAGAGTGGGTGTGATGACACAGATACAGAGGCTGTGATGTTAAAAATATAGTGAATGTGATGTCATATACAACGGTAATGATGTCGTCTTACATAGCGCATGAGATCTCATAAACACAGTTGGTGTGATATTCTCAATACAGTGGATGTGTGATGACCCAGATACAGTGGACACAATGTCAAATAGAGTGGGTGTGATGACCTAGAACCTGTGGTTTAATGTCATAAACTGAGGATGAGATATCTTGTATGGGGCAAAAGTTGCCCTACATATGGCGAGTGTGATGTCATGAAAGAGTGGGCGTGATCTCAGTGGAGAGGTTGTGATGGCAAAGAAAAGGTGGGGGCAATGTCTGGTACAGTGGGTGTGATGTTATGCCTGACGTGGTTGTGGCAACATAAATTCTGTGGTTTGGTGTGATAGAGTGGATACAATGTCATCTGAAGTGCAAATGATGTCATATATATGCCGAGTGTGGTATCAACAACACACAGTGTTGTGATGTCATACATTGTGGATATGATGTCACAAATAGAGTGGATAGGATGTCACACGTATACTGGCTGTGATATGATACATAGGGTGGCTGTGATATCATTGGTAGTGTGGGTGTGAGAACACAGATACAGTGGACGTGAAATCAGATATAGTGGATGGGATGGGATGTCAGGTTTAGTGAATTTGATGTCATAAATAAAGTGGTCTGAGGTCATAAAGAGTGGATGTGATGTCATATGCAGTATATACTATGGCATACATATATTGGCTGTGATGTCATACATACAGTGGGTTAGATAAAATTGATTCATTGCTTGTGTTGACACAGATACAATGTGTGTAATGACAGACATAGTGGCTCTGAAGATACACAATGTTTGTGTTGTTATAAGTCTGCGTGTGAAGCCATATAAAGTGGATATGTCATAAACATAGAGTGTGTGATGTCATAGATAGGGTCATTGTGTGATGTCACATATATAGTGAAAGTGATGTCATACAAAGTAGATGACATGTCACATCGTATATAGTGCGTGTGAT
Source organism: Odocoileus hemionus (assembly GCA_020976825.1). Classification (NCBI taxonomy): domain Eukaryota; kingdom Metazoa; phylum Chordata; class Mammalia; order Artiodactyla; family Cervidae; genus Odocoileus; species Odocoileus hemionus. The sequence continues at coordinate 6,844 of JAJLRB010001046.1, forward strand.
ATCATGAATAGAGTGCAAGTGATGTCATAAATAATAAGGATTTTTGTCATAAAGTGTGGATATGATGTCCTGTGTAGGCAAATGATGGCATACATATGACACCTGTGAACTCTTAGATGTTGGGGGGGTGATGTCGTCAAAAAAGTGGGTTTGATGACATATACAGTGGATGTGATTGCAGTTATAACGGGTTTCAAGACAGATATAGAGCTTGTGTAGTCATACACACAGAGTGGATGAGATCATAAACAGTGGATATGATGTCATAAACATAGTGGGTTCCATGACAGACAAACAATGGTATGATGACATAAAAAGTTGATTTAATGTCATATAAAGTGCCTATAGTGTCATACATGCAGTGGGTGTTATTTCACAAGTACACAGGGTGTAATATAATCTTTCAAGTGAGTGTGATTACACCGATATATTGTGTGTGATGTCGGATCCAGTGATTGTGTTGTCATTCATGCACCATGTGAGATGTCATATGTACTGAGTATGATGTCAAAAACATAGTATTTGTATTGTCAGAGTTACAGTGGCTGTCATGTCACAAGTATAGTATATGTGATGTCATAAACAGTGGATGTGATGTTATGAATATAGAGAGGATGTGATGTAATGTATATACAGACTTGTGATGTCATAAAGTGTGGGTGTGATTGCAAATAGAATTCCCATGATGTCATACATATAGTGGGTTTGATATCACACATATTGCAGGTGTGGTATAATGAATACACTGTAAGTAATGACGCATTTACAGTGGACGCAATGTCAGATATACTGTGTGTGATGACATGAATACAGAGGGTGTGATGTCATAGAGCGATGTGACGTCATGCAGAGTGAATGTGATGTCATATGTACTTTATATGAAGTCATACATATCATGATGTCATATAATACAAACAATGGGGCACATATCATCGATAATCTCGGTGTGATGACACACATACTGTGGATGTGCTGTCAGATAGAATGGCTGTGATGTGAGACAGAGTAGCTTTGATGTCATGAACAGAGTTTTGTGATGTCATAAAGCCTGGGTGTGAGGTCGTATATAGTGCATAGTGTGCCATGTCTATAGTATGTGTGATAAAATGCATACTGTTTGTGTTATATCAATGATAGGGGGGGGTGTGATCGCACAAATACAGATACCGAGGGTGTGATGTCAGATATACTGTTTGTATCATCTCAACACCGTGTGTTTGATGTCAAATATATTGAATATGGATTCACAAACCCAGTGGGTGTGACGTTACAGATAAAGTGGCTGTGATGTCAGAGGTATAGGGGATGAGATGTCATAAACCGTGGATATGATGTCACAAACAGGAGATCTGCTGTCACCAATGCAGTGGCTGAGATGTCGAAAATGCTGAGGATTGATGTCATAAAGTGTGAATGTGATGTCATGTAGAGTGTGTATGTTGCCATATGTATGCCAAGTGTGATGATTTCCATACTTGTGATGTCATCGATACAGAGTGTGTGACGACACAGATACAGTGGCTGTGATGTCAAATACAGTGGGTGAGATGTCAGGTAGAGACGGTGTGGTGTCATGAAAGCAGTATGAGTGATATCATATATATTGGATATGATGTCATCAATATACTGGGTGTGTGATGTCATTCATTTAGTTGTCTGATGTCATAAAGAGTTCATGTGATTTCATGCATACTGAATATGATGTCCTACATAGAGTGTGTGTGATGTCATACAGAGAGTGTGTACCGTATAGCTGATACACTGGGTCTGATGACACAGATACCGTGGAGGTAGTGTCAGATATAGTGGGTGAGATGGCAGATATAACTTTTGTGTTGTCTTGTGTGTGTGGTCATGTATAGTGTGTGTGAAGTCATGAATGCACTGTATGTAATGTGATGACTACAGTGGTGTGAGTTTATAAGGAATGGATATGACCATATCTATAGTGCATAATATGTCATATATAAAGTGGATGTGATGTCATACAAACAGTTGGTCAGAGGTCATCAATAGGGTGGATTCAATGACAGATATAGTGGGAGTGATGTCATGAGTGCAGTGCATGTGGTGTCATAAATAATCTGTGATGTCATCAAATGTGAACGCGTTGCCCTATAGAGTGTATATGTTGGTATACATGTAGTGGGTGTGAGGTCAAACATATAAAGTGTGTGATATTATCGAAAGAGTGGGTGTGATGACACAGATACAGAGGCTGTGATGTTAAAAATATAGTGAATGTGATGTCATATACAATGGTAATGATGTCGTCTTACATAGTGCATGAGATCTCATAAACACAGTTGGTGTGATATTCTCAATACAGTGGATGTGATGACCCAGATACAGTGGACACAATGTCAAATAGAGTGGGTGTGATGACCTAGAAACTGTGGTTTGATGTCATAAACTGAGGATGAGATGTCTTGTATGGGGCAAATATTCCCCTACATATGGCGAGTGTGATGTCATGCAAAGAGTGGGCGTGATATCAGTGGAGAGGTTGTGATGGCAAAGAAACAGTGGGGGGGCAATGTCTGTTACAGTGGGTGTGATGTCATGCTTGACGTGGATGTGGCAACATAAATTCTGTGGTTTGGTGTGATAGAGTGGATACGATGTCATCAGAAGTACAAATGATGTCATATATTTGCCGAGTGTGGTATCAACAACACACAGTGTTGTGATGCCATACATTGTGGATATGATGTCACAAATAGTGTGGATAGGATGTCACACGTATACTGGCTGTGATATGATACATAGGGTGGCTGTGATATCATTGGTAGTGTGGGTGTGAGAACACAGATACAGTGGACGTGAAATCAGATATAGTGGATGGGATGTCAGGTATAGTGAATTTGATGTCATAAATAAAGTGGTGTGAGGTCATAATGAGTGATGTGATGTCATGTAGAGTATGTATGTTGTCATATGTATGCCAAGTGTGATGATTTTCATACTTGTGATGTCATCGATACAGAGTGTGTGACGACACAGATACAGTTTCTGTGATGTCAAATATAGTGGGTGAGATTTCAGGTAGAGACGGTGTGGTGTCATGAAAGTAGTATGAGTGATATCATTTATATTGGATATGATGTCATCAATATACGGGGAGTGATGTCATTCATTTAGTTGTCTGATGTCATAAAGAGTTCTTGTGAATTCATGCATAATAAATATGATGTCTCTACATAGAGTGTGTGTGATGTCTTACAGAAAGTGTGTATGGTATAAATGATACACTGGGTCTGATGACACATATACCGTGGAGGTATTGTCAGATATAGTGGGTGAGATGGCAGATATAACGTTTGTGTTGTCTTGTGTGTGTGGTCATGTATAGTGTGTGTGATGTCATGAATGCACTGGATGTAATGTGATGACTAGAGTGGTGTGAGTTTATAAGGAATGGATGTGACCGTATGTATAGTGCATAATATGTCATACATAAAGTGGGTGTGATGTCATACAAACATTTGGTCAGAGGTCATCAATGGGGTGGATTCAATGACAAATATAGGTGAGGTGATGTCATGAGTGCAGTGCATGTGATGTCATAAATAATCTGTGATGTCATAAAATATGAATGCGATGCCCTAAAGAGTGTAAATGATGGTAACACATGTAGTGGGTGTGAGGTCATACATACAAGGTGTGTGATATTATTGAAAGAGTGGGTGTGATGACACAGATACAGAGGCTGTGATGTTAAAAATATAGTGAATGTGATGTCATATACAACGGTAATGATGTCGTCTTACATAGCGCATGAGATCTCATAAACACAGTTGGTGTGATATTCTCAATACAGTGGATGTGATGACCCAGATACAGTGGACACAATGTCAAATAGAGTGGGTGTGATGACCTAGAAACTGTGGTGTAATGTCATAAACTGAGGATGAGATATCTTGTATGGGGCAAAAGTTGCCCTACATATGGCGAGTGTGATGTCATGAAAGAGTGGGCGTGATATCAGTGGAGAGGTTGTGATGGCAAAGAAAAGGTGGGGGCAATGTCTGGTACAGTGGGTGTGATGTTATGCCTGACGTGGTTGTGGCAACATAAATTCTGTGGTTTGGTGTGATAGAGTGGATACAATGTCATCTGAAGTGCAAATGATGTCATATATATGCCGAGTGTGGTATCAACAACACACAGTGTTGTGATGTCATACATTGTGGATATGATGTCACAAATAGAGTGGATAGGATGTCACACGTATACTGGCTGTGATATGATACATAGGGTGGCTGTGATATCATTGGTAGTGTGGGTGTGAGAACACAGATACAGTGGACGTGAAATCAGATATAGTGGATGGGATGTCAGGTTTAGTGAATTTGATGTCATAAATAAAGTGGTCTGAGGTCATAAAGAGTGGATGTGATGTCATATGCAGTATATACTATGGCATACATATATTGGCTGTGATGTCATACATACAGTGGGTTATATAAAATTGATTCATTGCTTGTGTTGACACAGATACAATGTGTGTAATGACAGACATAGTGGCTCTGAAGATACACAATGTTTGTGTTGTTATAAGTCTGCGTGTGAAGCCATATAAAGTGGATATGTCATAAACATAGAGTGTGTGATGTCATAGATAGGGTCTTGTGTGATGTCACATATATAGTGAAAGTGATGTCATACAAAGTAGATGACATGTCACATCGTATATAGTGCGTGTGATATCATGAATAGAGTGCAAGTGATGTCATAAATAATAAGGATTTTTGTCATAAAGTGTGGATATGATGTCCTGTGTAGGCAAATGATGGCATACATATGACACCTGTGAACTCTTAGATAGTTGGGGTGATGTCGTCAAAAAAGTGGGTTTGATGACATATACAGTGGATGTGATTGCAGTTATAACGGGTTTCAAGACAGATATAGAGCTTGTGTAGTCATACACACAGAGTGGATGAGATCATAAACAGTGGATATGATGTCATAAACATAGTGGGTTCCATGACAGACAAACAATGGTATGATGACATAAAAAGTTGATTTAATGTCATATAAAGTGCCTATAGTGTCATACATGCAGTGGGTGTTATTTCACAAGTACACAGGGTGTAATATAATCTTTCAAGTGAGTGTGATTACACCCGATATATATTGTGTGTGATGTCGGATCCAGTGATTGTGTTGTCATTCATGCACCATGTGAGATGTCATATGTACTGAGTATGATGTCAAAAACATAGTATTTGTATTGTCAGAGTTACAGTGGCTGTCATGTCACAAGTATAGTATATGTGATGTCATAAACAGTGGATGTGATGTTATGAATATAGAGGATGTGATGTAATGTATACAGACTTGTGATGTCATAAAGTGTGGGTGTGATTGCAAATAGAATTCCCATGATGTCATACATATAGTGGGTTTGATATCACACATATTGCAGGTGTGGTATAATGAATACACTGTAAGTAATGACGCATTTACAGTGGACGCAATGTCAGATATACTGTGTGTGATGACATGAATACAGAGGGTGTGATGTCATAGAGCGATGTGACGTCATGCAGAGTGAATGTGATGTCATATGTACTTTATATGAAGTCATACATATCATGATGTCATATAATACAAACAATGGGGCACATATATCATCGATAATCTCGGTGTGATGACACACATACTGTGGATGTGCTGTCAGATAGAATGGCTGTGATGTGAGACAGAGAGTAGCTTTGATGTCATGAACAGAGTTTTGTGATGTCATAAAGCCTGGGTGTGAGGTCGTATATAGTGCATAGTGTGCCATGTCTATAGTATGTGTGATAAAATGCATACTGTTTGTGTTATATCAATGATACAGGGGGTGTGATCGCACAAATACAGATACCGAGGGTGTGATGTCAGATATACTGTTTGTATCATCTCAACACCGTGTGTTTGATGTCAAATATATTGAATATGGATTCACAAACCCAGTGGGTGTGACGTTACAGATAAAGTGGCTGTGATGTCAGAGGTATAGGGGATGAGATGTCATAAACCGTGGATATGATGTCACAAACAGGAGATCTGCTGTCACCAATGCAGTGGCTGAGATGTCGTAAATGCTGAGGATTGATGTCATAAAGTGTGAATGTGATGTCATGTAGAGTGTGTGTATGTTGCCATATGTATGCCAAGTGTGATGATTTCCATACTTGTGATGTCATCGATACAGAGTGTGTGACGACACAGATACAGTGGCTGTGATGTCAAATACAGTGGGTGAGATGTCAGGTAGAGACGGTGTGGTGTCATGAAAGCAGTATGAGTGATATCATATATATTGGATATGATGTCATCAATATACTGGGTGTGATGTCATTCATTTAGTTGTCTGATGTCATAAAGAGTTCATGTGATTTCATGCATACTGAATATGATGTCCTACATAGAGTGTGTGTGATGTCATACAGAGAGTGTGTACCGTATAGCTGATACACTGGGTCTGATGACACAGATACCGTGGAGGTAGTGTCAGATATAGTGGGTGAGATGGCAGATATAACTTTTGTGTTGTCTTGTGTGTGTGGTCATGTATGTGTGTGTGTGAAGTCATGAATGCACTGTATAATGTGATGACTACAGTGGTGTGAGTTTATAAGGAATGGATGATATGACCATATCTATAGTGCATAATATGTCATATATAAAGTGGATGTGATGTCATACAAACAGTTGGTCAGAGGTCATCAATAGGGTGGATTCAATGACAGATATAGTGGGAGTGATGTCATGAGTGCAGTGCATGTGGTGTCATAAATAATCTGTGATGTCATCAAATGTGAACGCGTTGCCCTATAGAGTGTATATGTTGGTATACATGTAGTGGGTGTGAGGTCAAACATATAAAGTGTGTGATATTATCGAAAGAGTGGGTGTGATGACACAGATACAGAGGCTGTGATGTTAAAAAAATATAGTGAATGTGATGTCATATACAATGGTAATGATGTCGTCTTACATAGTGCATGAGATCTCATAAACACAGTTGGTGTGATATTCTCAATACAGTGGATGTGATGACCCAGATACAGTGGACACAATGTCAAATAGAGTGGGTGTGATGACCTAGAAACTGTGGTTTGATGTCATAAACTGAGGATGAGATGTCTTGTATGGGGCAAATATTCCCCTACATATGGCGAGTGTGATGTCATGCAAAGAGTGGGCGTGATATCAGTGGAGAGGTTGTGATGGCAAAGAAACAGTGGGGGCAATGTCTGTTACAGTGGGTGTGATGTCATGCTTGACGTGGATGTGGCAACATAAATTCTGTGGTTTGGTGTGATAGAGTGGATACGATGTCATCTGAAGTACAAATGATGTCATATATTTGCCGAGTGTGGTATCAACAACACACAGTGTTGTGATGCCATACATTGTGGATATGATGTCACAAATAGTGTGGATAGGATGTCACACGTATACTGGCTGTGATATGATACATAGGGTGGCTGTGATATCATTGGTAGTGTGGGTGTGAGAACACAGATACAGTGGACGTGAAATCAGATATAGTGGATGGGATGTCAGGTATAGTGAATTTGATGTCATAAATAAAGTGGTGTGAGGTCATAATGAGTGGATGTGATGTCATGTAGAGTATGTATGTTGTCATCATATGTATGCCAAGTGTGATGATTTTCATACTTGTGATGTCATCGATACAGAGTGTGTGACGACACAGATACAGTTTCTGTGATGTCAAATATAGTGGGTGAGATTTCAGGTAGAGACGGTGTGGTGTCATGAAAGTAGTATGAGTGATATCATTTATATTGGATATGATGTCATCAATATACGGGGAGTGATGTCATTCATTTAGTTGTCTGATGTCATAAAGAGTTCTTGTGAATTCATGCATAATAAATATGATGTCCTACATAGAGAGTGTGTGATGTCTTACAGAAAGTGTGTATGGTATAAATGATACACTGGGTCTGATGACACATATACCGTGGAGGTATTGTCAGATATAGTGGGTGAGATGGCAGATATAACGTTTGTGTTGTCTTGTGTGTGTGGTCATGTATAGTGTGTGTGATGTCATGAATGCACTGGATGTAATGTGATGACTAGAGTGGTGTGAGTTTATAAGGAATGAATGTGACCATATGTATAGTGCATAATATGTCATACATAAAGTGGGTGTGATGTCATACAAACATTTGGTCAGAGGTCATCAATGGGGTGGATTCAATGACAAATATAGGTGGAGTGATGTCATGAGTGCAGTGCATGTGATGTCATAAATAATCTGTGATGTCATAAAATATGAATGCGATGCCCTAAAGAGTGTAAATGATGGTATACATGTAGTGGGTGTGAGGTCATACAACAAGGTGTGTGATATTATTGAAAGAGTGGGTGTGATGACACAGATACAGAGGCTGTGATGTTAAAAATATAGTGAATGTGATGTCATATACAACGGTAATGATGTCGTCTTACATAGCGCATGAGATCTCATAAACACAGTTGGTGTGATATTCTCAATACAGTGGATGTGATGACCCAGATACAGTGGACACAATGTCAAATAGAGTGGGTGTGATGACCTAGAAACTGTGGTTTAATGTCATAAACTGAGGATGAGATATCTTGTATGGGGAAAAAAGTTGCCCTACATATGGCGAGTGTGATGTCATGAAAGAGTGGGCGTGATATCAGTGGAGAGGTTGTGATGGCAAAGAAAAGGTGGGGGCAATGTCTGGTACAGTGGGTGTGATGTTATGCCTGACGTGGTTGTGGCAACATAAATTCTGTGGTTTGGTGTGATAGAGTGGATACAATGTCATCTGAAGTGCAAATGATGTCATATATATGCCGAGTGTGGTATCAACAACACACAGTGTTGTGATGTCATACATTGTGGATATGATGTCACAAATAGAGTGGATAGGATGTCACACGTATACTGGCTGTGATATGATACATAGGGTGGCTGTGATATCATTGGTAGTGTGGGTGTGAGAACACAGATACAGTGGACGTGAAATCAGATATAGTGGATGGGATGTCAGGTTTAGTGAATTTGATGTCATAAATAAAGTGGTCTGAGGTCATAAAGAGTGGATGTGATGTCATATGCAGTATATACTATGGCATACATATATTGGCTGTGATGTCATACATACAGTGGGTTAGATAAAATTGATTCATTGCTTGTGTTGACACAGATACAATGTGTGTAATGACAGACATAGTGGCTCTGAAGATACACAATGTTTGTGTTGTTATAAGTCTGCGTGTGAAGCCATATAAAGTGGATATGTCATAAACATAGAGTGTGTGATGTCATAGATAGGGTCATTGTGTGATGTCACATATATAGTGAAAGTGATGTCATACAAAGTAGATGACATGTCACATCGTATATAGTGCGTGTGATATCATGAATAGAGTGCAAGTGATGTCATAAATAATAAGGATTTTTGTCATAAAGTGTGGATATGATGTCCTGTGTAGGCAAATGATGGCATACATATGACACCTGTGAACTCTTAGATAGTTGGGGTGATGTCGTCAAAAAAGTGGGTTTGATGACATATACAGTGGATGTGATTGCAGTTATAACGGGTTTCAAGACAGATATAGAGCTTGTGTAGCATACACACAGAGTGGATGAGATCATAAACAGTGGATATGATGTCATAAACATAGTGGGTTCCATGACAGACAAACAATGGTATGATGACATAAAAAGTTGATTTAATGTCATATAAAGTGCCTATAGTGTCATACATGCAGTGGGTGTTATTTCACAAGTACACAGGGTGTAATATAATCTTTCAAGTGAGTGTGATTACACCGATATATTGTGTGTGATGTCGGATCCAGTGATTGTGTTGTCATTCATGCACCATGTGAGATGTCATATGTACTGAGTATGATGTCAAAAACATAGTATTTGTATTGTCAGAGTTACAGTGGCTGTCATGTCACAAGTATAGTATATGTGATGTCATAAACAGTGGATGTGATGTTATGAATATAGAGGATGTGATGTAATGTATACAGACTTGTGATGTCATAAAGTGTGGGTGTGATTGCAAATAGAATTCCCATGATGTCATACATATAGTGGGTTTGATATCACACATATTGCAGTGTGTGGTATAATGAATACACTGTAAGTAATGACGCATTTACAGTGGATGCAATGTCAGATATACTGTGTGTGATGACATGAATACAGAGGGTGTGATGTCATAGAGCGATGTGACGTCATGCAGAGTGAATGTGATGTCATATGTACTTTATATGAAGTCATACATATCATGATGTCATATAATACAAACAATGGGGCATATATCATCGATAATCTCGGTGTGATGACACACATACTGTGGATGTGCTGTCAGATAGAATGGCTGTGATGTGAGACAGAGTAGCTTTGATGTAATGAACAGAGTTTTGTGATGTCATAAAGCCTGGGTGTGAGGTCGTATATAGTGCATAGTGTGCCATGTCTATAGTATGTGTGATAAAATGCATACTGTTTGTGTTATATCAATGATACAGGGGGTGTGATCGCACAAATACAGATACCGAGGGTGTGATGTCAGATATACTGTTTGTATCATCTCAACACCGTGTGTTTGATGTCAAATATATTGAATATGGATTCACAAACCCAGTGGGTGTGACGTTACAGATAAAGTGGCTGTGATGTCAGAGGTATAGGGGATGAGATGTCATAAACCGTGGATATGATGTCACAAACAGGAGATCTGCTGTCACCAATGCAGTGGCTGAGATGTCGTAAATGCTGAGGATTGATGTCATAAAGTGTGAATGTGATGTCATGTAGAGTGTGTATGTTGCCATATGTATGCCAAGTGTGATGATTTCCATACTTGTGATGTCATCGATACAGAGTGTGTGACGACACAGATACAGTGGCTGTGATGTCAAATACAGTGGGTGAGATGTCAGGTAGAGACGGTGTGGTGTCATGAAAGCAGTATGAGTGATATCATATATATTGGATATATATCCAATATATATATTGGATATGATGTCATCAATATACTGGGTGTGATGTCATTCATTTAGTTGTCTGATATAAAGAGTTCATGTGATTTCATGCATACTGAATATGATGTCCTACATAGAGTGTGTGTGATGTCATACAGAGAGTGTGTACCGTATAGCTGATACACTGGGTCTGATGACACAGATACCGTGGAGGTAGTGTCAGATATAGTGGGTGAGATGGCAGATATAACTTTTTTGTGTTGTCTTGTGTGTGTGGTCATGTATAGTGTGTGTGAAGTCATGAATGCACTGTATGTAATGTGATGACTACAGTGGTGTGAGTTTATAAGGAATGGATATGACCATATCTATAGTGCATAATATGTCATATATAAAGTGGATGTGATGTCATACAAACAGTTGGTCAGAGGTCATCAATAGGGTGGATTCAATGACAGATATAGTGGGAGTGATGTCATGAGTGCAGTGCATGTGGTGTCATAAATAATCTGTGATGTCATCAAATGTGAACGCGTTGCCCTATAGAGTGTATATGTTGGTATACATGTAGTGGGTGTGAGGTCAAACATATAAAGTGTGTGATATTATCGAAAGAGTGGGTGTGATGACACAGATACAGAGGCTGTGCTGTGCATTAAAAAAATATAGTGAATGTGATGTCATATACAATGGTAATGATGTCGTCTTACATAGTGCATGAGATCTCATAAACACAGTTGGTGTGATATTCTCAATACAGTGGATGTGATGACCCAGATACAGTGGACACAATGTCAAATAGAGTGGGTGTGATGACCTAGAAACTGTGGTTTGATGTCATAAACTGAGGATGAGATGTCTTGTATGGGGCAAATATTCCCCTACATATGGCGAGTGTGATGTCATGCAAAGAGTGGGCGTGATATCAGTGGAGAGGTTGTGATGGCAAAGAAACAGTGGGGGCAATGTCTGTTACAGTGGGTGTGATGTCATGCTTGACGTGGATGTGGCAACATAAATTCTGTGGTTTGGTGTGATAGAGTGGATACGATGTCATCTGAAGTACAAATGATGTCATATATTTGCCGAGTGTGGTATCAACAACACACAGTGTTGTGATGCCATACATTGTGGATATGATGTCACAAATAGTGTGGATAGGATGTCATGTCACACGTATACTGGCTGTGATATGATACATAGGGTGGCTGTGATATCATTGGTAGTGTGGGTGTGAGAACACAGATACAGTGGACGTGAAATCAGATATAGTGGATGGGATGTCAGGTATAGTGAATTTGATGTCATAAATAAAGTGGTGTGAGGTCATAATGAGTGAATGTGATGTCATGTAGAGTATGTATGTTGTCATATGTATGCCAAGTGTGATGATTTTCATACTTGTGATGTCATCGATACAGAGTGTGTGACGACACAGATACAGTTTCTGTGATGTCAAATATAGTGGGTGAGATTTCAGGTAGAGACGGTGTGGTGTCATGAAAGTAGTATGAGTGATATCATTTATATTGGATATGATGTCATCAATATACGGGGAGTGATGTCATTCATTTAGTTGTCTGATGTCATAAAGAGTTCTTGTGAATTCATGCATAATAAATATGATGTCCTACATAGAGAGTGTGTGATGTCTTACAGAAAGTGTGTGTATGGTATAAATGATACACTGGGTCTGATGACACATATACCGTGGAGGTATTGTCAGATATAGTGGGTGAGATGGCAGATATAACGTTTGTGTTGTCTTGTGTGTGTGGTCATGTATAGTGTGTGTGATGTCATGAATGCACTGGATGTAATGTGATGACTAGAGTGGTGTGAGTTTATAAGGAATGAATGTGACCGTATGTATAGTGCATAATATGTCATACATAAAGTGGGTGTGATGTCATACAAACATTTGGTCAGAGGTCATCAATGGGGTGGATTCAATGACAAATATAGGTGAGGTGATGTCATGAGTGCAGTGCATGTGATGTCATAAATAATCTGTGATGTCATAAAATATGAATGCGATGCCCTAAAGAGTGTAAATGATGGTATACATGTAGTGGGTGTGAGGTCATACAAACAAGGTGTGTGATATTATTGAAAGAGTGGGTGTGATGACACAGATACAGAGGCTGTGATGTTAAAAATATAGTGAATGAATGTGATGTCATATACAACGGTAATGATGTCGTCTTACATAGCGCATGAGATCTCATAAACACAGTTGGTGTGATATTCTCAATACAGTGGATGTGATGACCCAGATACAGTGGACACAATGTCAAATAGAGTGGGTGTGATGACCTAGAAACTGTGGTGTAATGTCATAAACTGAGGATGAGATATCTTGTATGGGGCAAAAGTTGCCCTACATATGGCGAGTGTGATGTCATGAAAGAGTGGGCGTGATCTCAGTGGAGAGGTTGTGATGGCAAAGAAAAGGTGGGGGCAATGTCTGGTACAGTGGGTGTGATGTTATGCCTGACGTGGTTGTGGCAACATAAATTCTGTGGTTTGGTGTGATAGAGTGGATACAATGTCATCTGAAGTGCAAATGATGTCATATATATGCCGAGTGTGGTATCAACAACACACAGTGTTGTGATGTCATACATTGTGGATATGATGTCACAAATAGAGTGGATAGGATGTCACACGTATACTGGCTGTGATATGATACATAGGGTGGCTGTGATATCATTGGTAGTGTGGGTGTGAGAACACAGATACAGTGGACGTGAAATCAGATATAGTGGATGGGATGTCAGGTTTAGTGAATTTGATGTCATAAATAAAGTGGTCTGAGGTCATAAAGAGTGGATGTGATGTCATATGCAGTATATACTATGGCATACATATATTGGCTGTGTGATGTCATACATACAGTGGGTTATATAAAATTGATTCATTGCTTGTGTTGACACAGATACAATGTGTGTAATGACAGACATAGTGGCTCTGAAGATACACAATGTTTGTGTTGTTATAAGTCTGCGTGTGAAGCCATATAAAGTGGATATGTCATAAACATAGAGTGTGTGATGTCATAGATAGGGTCATTGTGTGATGTCACATATATAGTGAAAGTGATGTCATACAAAGTAGATGACATGTCACATCGTATATAGTGCGTGTGATATCATGAATAGAGTGCAAGTGATGTCATAAATAATAAGGATTTTTGTCATAAAGTGTGGATATGATGTCCTGTGTAGGCAAATGATGGCATACATATGACACCTGTGAACTCTTAGATAGTTGGGGTGATGTCGTCAAAAAAGTGGGTTTGATGACATATACAGTGATGTGATTGCAGTTATAACGGGTTTCAAGACAGATATAGAGCTTGTGTAGTCATACACACAGAGTGGATGAGATCATAAACAGTGGATATGATGTCATAAACATAGTGGGTTCCATGACAGACAAACAATGGTATGATGACATAAAAAGTTGATTTAATGTCATATAAAGTGCCTATAGTGTCATACATGCAGTGGGTGTTATTTCACAAGTACACAGGGTGTAATATAATCTTTCAAGTGAGTGTGATTACACCGATATATTGTGTGTGATGTCGGATCCAGTGATTGTGTTGTCATTCATGCACCATGTGAGATGTCATATGTACTGAGTATGATGTCAAAAAAAACATAGTATTTGTATTGTCAGAGTTACAGTGGCTGTCATGTCACAAGTATAGTATATGTGATGTCATAAACAGTGGATGTGATGTTATGAATATAGAGGATGTGATGTAATGTATACAGACTTGTGATGTCATAAAGTGTGGGTGTGATTGCAAATAGAATTCCCATGATGTCATACATATAGTGGGTTTGATATCACACATATTGCAGGTGTGGTATAATGAATACACTGTAAGTAATGACGCATTTACAGTGGACGCAATGTCAGATATACTGTGTGTGATGACATGAATACAGAGGGTGTGATGTCATAGAGCGATGTGACGTCATGCAGAGTGAATGTGATGTCATATGTACTTTATATGAAGTCATACATATCATGATGTCATATAATACAAACAATGGGGCACATATCATCGATAATCTCGGTGTGATGACACACATACTGTGGATGTGCTGTCAGATAGAATGGCTGTGATGTGAGACAGAGTAGCTTTGATGTCATGAACAGAGTTTTGTGATGTCATAAAGCCTGGGTGTGAGGTCGTATATAGTGCATAGTGTGCCATGTCTATAGTATGTGTGATAAAATGCATACTGTTTGTGTTATATCAATGATACAGGGGGTGTGATCGCACAAATACAGATACCGAGGGTGTGATGTCAGATATACTGTTTGTATCATCTCAACACCGTGTGTTTGATGTCAAATATATTGAATATGGATTCACAAACCCAGTGGGTGTGACGTTACAGATAAAGTGGCTGTGATGTCAGAGGTATAGGGGATGAGATGTCATAAACCGTGGATATGATGTCACAAACAGGAGATCTGCTGTCACCAATGCAGTGGCTGAGATGTCGTAAATGCTGAGGATTGATGTCATAAAGTGTGAATGTGATGTCATGTAGAGTGTGTATGTTGCCATATGTATGCCAAGTGTGATGATTTCCATACTTGTGATGTCATCGATACAGAGTGTGTGACGACACAGATACAGTGGCTGTGACAAAAATACAGTGGGTGAGATGTCAGGTAGAGACGGTGTGGTGTCATGAAAGCAGTATGAGTGATATCATATATATTGGATATGATGTCATCAATATACTGGGTGTGATGTCATTCATTTAGTTGTCTGATGTCATAAAGAGTTCATGTGATTTCATGCATACTGAATATGATGTCCTACATAGAGTGTGTGTGATGTCATACAGAGAGTGTGTACCGTATAGCTGATACACTGGGTCTGATGACACAGATACCGTGGAGGTAGTGTCAGATATAGTGGGTGAGATGGCAGATATAACTTTTGTGTTGTCTTGTGTGTGTGGTCATGTATAGTGTGTGTGAAGTCATGAATGCACTGTATGTAATGTGATGACTACAGTGGTGTGAGTTTATAAGGAATGGATATGACCATATCTATAGTGCATAATATGTCATATATAAAGTGGATGTGATGTCATACAAACAGTTGGTCAGAGGTCATCAATAGGGTGGATTCAATGACAGATATAGTGGGAGTGATGTCATGAGTGCAGTGCATGTGGTGTCATAAATAATCTGTGATGTCATCAAATGTGAACGCGTTGCCCTATAGAGTGTATATGTTGGTATACATGTAGTGGGTGTGAGGTCAAAACATATAAAGTGTGTGATATTATCGAAAGAGTGGGTGTGATGACACAGATACAGAGGCTGTGATGTTAAAAATATAGTGAATGTGATGTCATATACAATGGTAATGATGTCGTCTTACATAGTGCATGAGATCTCATAAACACAGTTGGTGTGATATTCTCAATACAGTGGATGTGATGACCCAGATACAGTGGACACAATGTCAAATAGAGTGGGTGTGATGACCTAGAAACTGTGGTTTGATGTCATAAACTGAGGATGAGATGTCTTGTATGGGGCAAATATTCCCCTACATATGGCGAGTGTGATGTCATGCAAAGAGTGGGCGTGATATCAGTGGAGAGGTTGTGATGGCAAAGAAACAGTGGGGGCAATGTCTGTTACAGTGGGTGTGATGTCATGCTTGACGTGGATGTGGCAACATAAATTCTGTGGTTTGGTGTGATAGAGTGGATACGATGTCATCTGAAGTACAAATGATGTCATATATTTGCCGAGTGTGGTATCAACAACACACAGTGTTGTGATGCCATACATTGTGGATATGATGTCACAAATAGTGTGGATAGGATGTCACACGTATACTGGCTGTGATATGATACATAGGGTGGCTGTGATATCATTGGTAGTGTGGGTGTGAGAACACAGATACAGTGGACGTGAAATCAGATATAGTGGATGGGATGTCAGGTATAGTGAATTTGATGTCATAAATAAAGTGGTGTGAGGTCATAATGAGTGATGTGATGTCATGTAGAGTATGTATGTTGTCATATGTATGCCAAGTGTGATGATTTTCATACTTGTGATGTCATCGATACAGAGTGTGTGACGACACAGATACAGTTTCTGTGATGTCAAATATAGTGGGTGAGATGTCAGGTAGAGACGGTGTGGTGTCATGAAAGTAGTATGAGTGATATCATTTATATTGGATATGATGTCATCAATATACGGGGGGAGTGATGTCATTCATTTAGTTGTCTGATGTCATAAAGAGTTCTTGTGAATTCATGCATAATAAATATGATGTTCTACATAGAGAGTGTGTGATGTCTTACAGAAAGTGTGTATGGTATAAATGATACACTGGGTCTGATGACACATATACCGTGGAGGTATTGTCAGATATAGTGGGTGAGATGGCAGATATAACGTTTTTGTGTTGTCTTGTGTGTGTGGTCATGTGTATAGTGTGTGTGATGTCATGAATGCACTGGATGTAATGTGATGACTAGAGTGGTGTGAGTTTATAAGGAATGAATGTGACCGTATGTATAGTGCATAATATGTCATACATAAAGTGGGTGTGATGTCATACAAACATTTGGTCAGAGGTCATCAATAGGGTGGATTCAATGACAAATATATGAGAGTGATGTCATGAGTGCAGTGCATGTGATGTCATAAATAATCTGTGATGTCATAAAATATGAATGCGATGCCCTAAAGAGTGTAAATGATGGTATACATGTAGTGGGTGTGAGGTCATACATACAAGGTGTGTGATATTATTGAAAGAGTGGGTGTGATGACACAGATACAGAGGCTGTGATGTTAAAAATATAGTGAATGTGATGTCATATACAACGGTAATGATGTCGTCTTACATAGCGCATGAGATCTCATAAACACAGTTGGTGTGATATTCTCAATACAGTGGATGTGATGACCCAGATACAGTGGACACAATGTCAAATAGAGTGGGTGTGATGACCTAGAAACTGTGGTGTAATGTCATAAACTGAGGATGAGATATCTTGTATGGGGAAAAGTTGCCCTACATATGGCGAGTGTGATGTCATGAAAGAGTGGGCGTGATCTCAGTGGAGAGGTTGTGATGGCAAAGAAAAGGTGGGGGCAATGTCTGGTACAGTGGGTGTGATGTTATGCCTGACGTGGTTGTGGCAACATAAATTCTGTGGTTTGGTGTGATAGAGTGGATACAATGTCATCTGAAGTGCAAATGATGTCATATATATGCCGAGTGTGGTATCAACAACACACAGTGTGTTGTGATGTCATACATTGTGGATATGATGTCACAAATAGAGTGGATAGGATGTCACACGTATACTGGCTGTGATATGATACATAGGGTGGCTGTGATATCATTGGTAGTGTGGGTGTGAGAACACAGATACAGTGGACGTGAAATCAGATATAGTGGATGGGATGTCAGGTTTAGTGAATTTGATGTCATAAATAAAGTGGTCTGAGGTCATAAAGAGTGGATGTGATGTCATATGCAGTATATACTATGGCATACATATATTGGCTGTGATGTCATACATACAGTGGGTTAGATAAAATTGATTCATTGCTTGTGTTGACACAGATACAATGTGTGTAATGACAGACATAGTGGCTCTGAAGATACACAATGTTTGTGTTGTTATAAGTCTGCGTGTGAAGCCATATAAAGTGGATATGTCATAAACATAGAGTGTGTGATGTCATAGATAGGGTCATTGTGTGATGTCACATATATAGTGAAAGTGATGTCATACAAAGTAGATGACATGTCACATCGTATATAGTGCGTGTGATATCATGAATAGAGTGCAAGTGATGTCATAAATAATAAGGATTTTTGTCATAAAGTGTGGATATGATGTCCTGTGTAGGCAAATGATGGCATACATATGACACCTGTGAACTCTTAGATAGTTGGGGTGATGTCGTCAAAAAAGTGGGTTTGATGACATATACAGTGGATGTGATTGCAGTTATAACGGGTTTC
Organism: Odocoileus hemionus; assembly: GCA_020976825.1. NCBI lineage: Eukaryota > Metazoa > Chordata > Mammalia > Artiodactyla > Cervidae > Odocoileus > Odocoileus hemionus. The sequence goes on from JAJLRB010001046.1 coordinate 25,901, forward strand.
AAGACAGATATAGAGCTTGTGTAGTCATACACACAGAGTGGATGAGATCATAAACAGTGGATATGATGTCATAAACATAGTGGGTTCCATGACAGACAAACAATGGTATGATGACATAAAAAGTTGATAATGTCATATAAAGTGCCTATAGTGTCATACATGCAGTGGGTGTTATTTCACAAGTACACAGGGTGTAATATAATCTTTCAAGTGAGTGTGATTACACCGATATATTGTGTGTGATGTCGGATCCAGTGATTGTGTTGTCATTCATGCACCATGTGAGATGTCATATGTACTGAGTATGATGTCAAAAACATAGTATTTGTATTGTCAGAGTTACAGTGGCTGTCATGTCACAAGTATAGTATATGTGATGTCATAAACAGTGGATGTGATGTTATGAATATAGAGGATGTGATGTAATGTATACAGACTTGTGATGTCATAAAGTGTGGGTGTGATTGCAAATAGAATTCCCATGATGTCATACATATAGTGGGTTTGATATCACACATATTGCAGGTGTGGTATAATGAATACACTGTAAGTAATGACGCATTTACAGTGGACGCAATGTCAGATATACTGTGTGTGATGACATGAATACAGAGGGTGTGATGTCATAGAGCGATGTGACGTCATGCAGAGTGAATGTGATGTCATATGTACTTTATATGAAGTCATACATATCATGATGTCATATAATACAAACAATGGGGCACATATCATCGATAATCTCGGTGTGATGACACACATACTGTGGATGTGCTGTCAGATAGAATGGCTGTGATGTGAGACAGAGTAGCTTTGATGTAATGAACAGAGTTTTGTGATGTCATAAAGCCTGGGTGTGAGGTCGTATATAGTGCATAGTGTGCCATGTCTATAGTATGTGTGATAAAATGCATACTGTTTGTGTTATATCAATGATACAGGGGGTGTGATCGCACAAATACAGATACCGAGGGTGTGATGTCAGATATACTGTTTGTATCATCTCAACACCGTGTGTTTGATGTCAAATATATTGAATATGGATTCACAAACCCAGTGGGTGTGACGTTACAGATAAAGTGGCTGTGATGTCAGAGGTATAGGGGATGAGATGTCATAAACCGTGGATGATGTCACAAACAGGAGATCTGCTGTCACCAATGCAGTGGCTGAGATGTCGTAAATGCTGAGGATTGATGTCATAAAGTGTGAATGTGATGTCATGTAGAGTGTGTATGTTGCCATATGTATGCCAAGTGTGATGATTTCCATACTTGTGATGTCATCGATACAGAGTGTGTGACGACACAGATACAGTGGCTGTGATGTCAAATACAGTGGGTGAGATGTCAGGTAGAGACGGTGTGGTGTCATGAAAGCAGTATGAGTGATATCATATATATTGGATATGATGTCATCAATATACTGGGTGTGATGTCATTCATTTAGTTGTCTGATGTCATAAAGAGTTCATGTGATTTCATGCATACTGAATATGATGTCCTACATAGAGTGTGTGTGATGTCATACAGAGAGTGTGTACCGTATAGCTGATACACTGGGTCTGATGACACAGATACCGTGGAGGTAGTGTCAGATATAGTGGGTGAGATGGCAGATATAACTTTTGTGTTGTCTTGTGTGTGTGGTCATGTATAGTGTGTGTGAAGTCATGAATGCACTGTATGTAATGTGATGACTACAGTGGTGTGAGTTTATAAGGAATGGATATGACCATATCTATAGTGCATAATATGTCATATATAAAGTGGATGTGATGTCATACAAACAGTTGGTCAGAGGTCATCAATAGGGTGGATTCAATGACAGATATAGTGGGAGTGATGTCATGAGTGCAGTGCATGTGGTGTCATAAATAATCTGTGATGTCATCAAATGTGAACGCGTTGCCCTATAGAGTGTATATGTTGGTATACATGTAGTGGGTGTGAGGTCAACATATAAAGTGTGTGATATTATCGAAAGAGTGGGTGTGATGACACAGATACAGAGGCTGTGATGTTAAAAATATAGTGAATGTGATGTCATATACAATGGTAATGATGTCGTCTTACATAGTGCATGAGATCTCATAAACACAGTTGGTGTGATATTCTCAATACAGTGGATGATGTGATGACCCAGATACAGTGGACACAATGTCAAATAGAGTGGGTGTGATGACCTAGAAACTGTGGTTTGATGTCATAAACTGAGGATGAGATGTCTTGTATGGGGCAAATATTCCCCTACATATGGCGAGTGTGATGTCATGCAAAGAGTGGGCGTGATATCAGTGGAGAGGTTGTGATGGCAAAGAAACAGTGGGGGCAATGTCTGTTACAGTGGGTGTGATGTCATGCTTGACGTGGATGTGGCAACATAAATTCTGTGGTTTGGTGTGATAGAGTGGATACGATGTCATCTGAAGTACAAATGATGTCATATATATTGCCGAGTGTGGTATCAACAACACACAGTGTTGTGATGTCATACATTGTGGATATGATGTCACAAATAGTGTGGATAGGATGTCACACGTATACTGGCTGTGATATGATACATAGGGTGGCTGTGATATCATTGGTAGTGTGGGTGTGAGAACACAGATACAGTGGACGTGAAATCAGAATAGGATGGGATGTCAGGTATAGTGAATTTGATGTCATAAATAAAGTGGTGTGAGGTCATAATGAGTGGATGTGATGTCATGTAGAGTATGTATGTTGTCATATGTATGCCAAGTGTGATGATTTTCATACTTGTGATGTCATCGATACAGAGTGTGTGACGACACAGATACAGTTTCTGTGATGTCAAATATAGTGGGTGAGATTTCAGGTAGAGACGGTGTGGTGTCATGAAAGTAGTATGAGTGATATCATTTATATTGGATATGATGTCATCAATATACGGGGAGTGATGTCATTCATTTAGTTGTCTGATGTCATAAAGAGTTCTTGTGAATTCATGCATAATAAATATGATGTTCTACATAGAGAGTGTGTGATGTCTTACAGAAAGTGTGTATGGTATAAATGATACACTGGGTCTGATGACACATATACCGTGGAGGTATTGTCAGATATAGTGGGTGAGATGGCAGATATAACGTTTGTGTTGTCTTGTGTGTGTGTGGTCATGTAGTAGTGTGTGTGATGTCATGAATGCACTGGATGTAATGTGATGACTAGAGTGGTGTGAGTTTATAAGGAATGGATGTGACCGTATGTATAGTGCATAATATGTCATACATAAAGTGGGTGTGATGTCATACAAACATTTGGTCAGAGGTCATCAATAGGGTGGATTCAATGACAAATATAGGTGAGGTGATGTCATGAGTGCAGTGCATGTGATGTCATAAATAATCTGTGATGTCATAAAATATGAATGCGATGCCCTAAAGAGTGTAAATGATGGTATACATGTAGTGGGTGTGAGGTCATACATACAAGGTGTGTGATATTATTGAAAGAGTGGGTGTGATGACACAGATACAGAGGCTGTGATGTTAAAAATATAGTGAATGTGATGTCATATACAACGGTAATGATGTCGTCTTACATAGCGCATGAGATCTCATAAACACAGTTGGTGTGATATTCTCAATACAGTGGATGTGATGACCCAGATACAGTGGACACAATGTCAAATAGAGTGGGTGTGATGACCTAGAAACTGTGGTTTAATGTCATAAACTGAGGATGAGATATCTTGTATGGGGCAAAAGTTGCCCTACATATGGCGAGTGTGATGTCATGAAAGAGTGGGCGTGATATCAGTGGAGAGGTTGTGATGGCAAAGAAAAGGTGGGGGCAATGTCTGGTACAGTGGGTGTGATGTTATGCCTGACGTGGTTGTGGCAACATAAATTCTGTGGTTTGGTGTGATAGAGTGGATACAATGTCATCTGAAGTGCAAATGATGTCATATATATGCCGAGTGTGGTATCAACAACACACAGTGTTGTGATGTCATACATTGTGGATATGATGTCACAAATAGAGTGGATAGGATGTCACACGTATACTGGCTGTGATATGATACATAGGGTGGCTGTGATATCATTGGTAGTGTGGGTGTGAGAACACAGATACAGTGGACGTGAAATCAGATATAGTGGATGGGATGTCAGGTTTAGTGAATTTGATGTCATAAATAAAGTGGTCTGAGGTCATAAAGAGTGGATGTGATGTCATATGCAGTATATACTATGGCATACATATATTGGCTGTGATGTCATACATACAGTGGGTTAGATAAAATTGATTCATTGCTTGTGTTGACACAGATACAATGTGTGTAATGACAGACATAGTGGCTCTGAAGATACACAATGTTTGTGTTGTTATAAGTCTGCGTGTGAAGCCATATAAAGTGGATATGTCATAAACATAGAGTGTGTGATGTCATAGATAGGGTCATTGTGTGATGTCACATATATAGTGAAAGTGATGTCATACAAAGTAGATGACATGTCACATCGTATATAGTGCGTGTGATATCATGAATAGAGTGCAAGTGATGTCATAAATAATAAGGATTTTTGTCATAAAGTGTGGATATGATGTCCTGTGTAGGCAAATGATGGCATACATATGACACCTGTGAACTCTTAGATAGTTGGGGTGATGTCGTCAAAAAAGTGGGTTTGATGACATATACAGTGGATGTGATTGCAGTTATAACGGGTTTCAAGACAGATATAGAGCTTGTGTAGTCATACACACAGAGTGGATGAGATCATAAACAGTGGATATGATGTCATAAACATAGTGGGTTCCATGACAGACAAACAATGGTATGATGACATAAAAAGTTGATTTAATGTCATATAAAGTGCCTATAGTGTCATACATGCAGTGGGTGTTATTTCACAAGTACACAGGGTGTAATATAATCTTTCAAGTGAGTGTGATTACACCGATATATTGTGTGTGATGTCGGATCCAGTGATTGTGTTGTCATTCATGCACCATGTGAGATGTCATATGTACTGAGTATGATGTCAAAAACATAGTATTTGTATTGTCAGAGTTACAGTGGCTGTCATGTCACAAGTATAGTATATGTGATGTCATAAACAGTGGATGTGATGTTATGAATATAGAGGATGTGATGTAATGTATACAGAGACTTGTGATGTCATAAAGTGTGGGTGTGATTGCAAATAGAATTCCCATGATGTCATACATATAGTGGGTTTGATATCACACATATTGCAGGTGTGGTATAATGAATACACTGTAAGTAATGACGCATTTACAGTGGACGCAATGTCAGATATACTGTGTGTGATGACATGAATACAGAGGGTGTGATGTCATAGAGCGATGTGACGTCATGCAGAGTGAATGTGATGTCATATGTACTTTATATGAAGTCATACATATCATGATGTCATATAATACAAACAATGGGGCACATATCATCGATAATCTCGGTGTGATGACACACATACTGTGGATGTGCTGTCAGATAGAATGGCTGTGATGTGAGACAGAGTAGCTTTGATGTCATGAACAGAGTTTTGTGATGTCATAAAGCCTGGGTGTGAGGTCGTATATAGTGCATAGTGTGCCATGTCTATAGTATGTGTGATAAAATGCATACTGTTTGTGTTATATCAATGATACAGGGGGTGTGATCGCACAAATACAGATACCGAGGGTGTGATGTCAGATATACTGTTTGTATCATCTCAACACCGTGTGTTTGATGTCAAATATATTGAATATGGATTCACAAACCCAGTGGGTGTGACGTTACAGATAAAGTGGCTGTGATGTCAGAGGTATAGGGGATGAGATGTCATAAACCGTGGATATGATGTCACAAACAGGAGATCTGCTGTCACCAATGCAGTGGCTGAGATGTCGAAAATGCTGAGGATTGATGTCATAAAGTGTGAATGTGATGTCATGTAGAGTGTGTATGTTGCCATATGTATGCCAAGTGTGATGATTTCCATACTTGTGATGTCATCGATACAGAGTGTGTGACGACACAGATACAGTGGCTGTGATGTCAAATACAGTGGGTGAGATGTCAGGTAGAGACGGTGTGGTGTCATGAAAGCAGTATGAGTGATATCATATATATTGGATATGATGTCATCAATATACTGGGTGTTGTCATTCATTCATTTAGTTGTCTGTTGTCTGATGTCATAAAGAGTTCATGTGATTTCATGCATACTGAATATGATGTCCTACATAGAGAGTGTGTGATGTCATACAGAGAGTGTGTACCGTATAGCTGATACACTGGGTCTGATGACACAGATACCGTGGAGGTAGTGTCAGATATAGTGGGTGAGATGGCAGATATAACTTTTGTGTTGTCTTGTGTGTGTGGTCATGTATAGTGTGTGTGAAGTCATGAATGCACTGTATGTAATGTGATGACTACAGTGGTGTGAGTTTATAAGGAATGGATGTGACCATATCTATAGTGCATAATATGTCATACATAAAGTGGATGTGATGTCATACAAACAGTTGGTCAGAGGTCATCAATAGGGTGGATTCAATGACAGATATAGTGGGAGTGATGTCATGAGTGCAGTGCATGTGGTGTCATAAATAATCTGTGATGTCATCAAATGTGAACGCGTTGCCCTATAGAGTGTATATGTTGGTATACATGTAGTGGGTGTGAGGTCATACATATAAAGTGTGTGATATTATCGAAAGAGTGGGTGTGATGACACAGATACAGAGGCTGTGATGTTAAAAATATAGTGAATGTGATGTCATATACAATGGTAATGATGTCGTCTTACATAGCGCATGAGATCTCATAAACACAGTTGGTGTGATATTCTCAATACAGTGGATGTGATGACCCAGATACAGTGGACACAATGTCAAATAGAGTGGGTGTGATGACCTAGAAACTGTGGTTTGATGTCATAAACTGAGGATGAGATGTCTTGTATGGGGCAAATGTTCCCCTACATATGGCGAGTGTGATGTCATGCAAAGAGTGGGCGTGATATCAGTGGAGAGGTTGTGATGGCAAAGAAACAGTGGGGGCAATGTCTTGTACAGTGGGTGTGATGTCATGCTTGACGTGGATGTGGCAACATAAATTCTGTGGTTTGGTGTGATAGAGTGGATACGATGTCATCTGAAGTGCAAATGATGTCATATATATGCCGAGTGTGGTATCAACAACACACAGTGTGTTGTGATGTCATACATTGTGGATATGATGTCACACAGTGATAGGATGTGTATATGCCATACATTGTGGATATGATGTCACAACAGTAGTGTGGATAGTGGATGTCACAGGTATAGTGAATTTTGATGTCATAAATGATGAGGTCATAGGATGTGATGGCTGTGATATATTGGCTGTATGTGTGGGTTGTGATTGCTTGTGTTGACACAGATACAGTGACAGACATACGTGAAATCAGTTATAGTCTGCGTGTGAAGATGGGATGTCAGAGTGTGTGATGTCATGAATTTTGATGTCATATAAGTAAAGTGATGTGTGAGGTCGTATATAGTGAGTGTGATATGTGATGTCATGTGTCATAAATAATAAGGATTGGATATGATGTCATAAACATAGTGGGTTCCATGACAGACAAACAATGGTATGATGACATAAAAAGTTGATTTAATGTCATATAAAGTGCCTATAGTGTCATACATGCAGTGGGTGTTATTTCACAAGTACACAGGGTGTAATATAATCTTTCAAGTGAGTGTGATTACACCGATATATTGTGTGTGATGTCGGATCCAGTGATTGTGTTGTCATTCATGCACCATGTGAGATGTCATATGTACTGAGTATGATGTCAAAAACATAGTATTTGTATTGTCAGAGTTACAGTGGCTGTCATGTCACAAGTATAGTATATGTGATGTCATAAACAGTGGATGTGATGTTATGAATATAGAGGATGTGATGTAATGTATACAGACTTGTGATGTCATAAAGTGTGGGTGTGATTGCAAATAGAATTCCCATGATGTCATACATATAGTGGGTTTGATATCACACATATTGCAGGTGTGGTATAATGAATACACTGTAAGTAATGACGCATTTACAGTGGACGCAATGTCAGATATACTGTGTGTGATGACATGAATACAGAGGGTGTGATGTCATAGAGCGATGTGACGTCATGCAGAGTGAATGTGATGTCATATGTACTTTATATGAAGTCATACATATCATGATGTCATATAATACAAACAATGGGGCACATATCATCGATAATCTCGGTGTGATGACACACATACTGTGGATGTGCTGTCAGATAGAATGGCTGTGATGTGAGACAGAGTAGCTTTGATGTCATGAACAGAGTTTTGTGATGTCATAAAGCCTGGGTGTGAGGTCGTATATAGTGCATAGTGTGCCATGTCTATAGTATGTGTGATATAATGCATACTGTTTGTGTTATATCAATGATACAGGGGGTGTGATCGCACAAATACAGATACCGAGGGTGTGATGTCAGATATACTGTTTGTATCATCTCAACACCGTGTGTTTGATGTCAAATATATTGAATATGGATTCACAAACCCAGTGGTGGTGTGACGTTACAGATAAAGTGGCTGTGATGTCAGAGGTATAGGGGATGAGATGTCATAAACCGTGGATATGATGTCACATACAGGAGATCTGCTGTCACCAATGCAGTGGCTGAGATGTCGAAAATGCTGAGGATTGATGTCATAAAGTGTGAATGTGATGTCATGTAGAGTGTGTATGTTGCCATATGTATGCCAAGTGTGATGATTTCCATACTTGTGATGTCATCGATACAGAGTGTGTGACGACACAGATACAGTGGCTGTGATGTCAAATACAGTGGGTGAGATGTCAGGTAGAGACGGTGTGGTGTCATGAAAGCAGTATGAGTGATATCATATATATTGGATATGATGTCATCAATATACTGGGTGTGATGTCATTCATTTAGTTTGTCTGATGACCATAAATAATTGTGTCTGTCCTGAATGTGAATTATTCCTTATAATATGTTTTATGATTTTTTAAACAGTTGTGATATCATACTTAACCAACGTTGTGAAATCATGGAAAGATTTGTGTGTGAGACACAGAATACAGTGCTTCTGTGAATGCTAACAAATAGAGTGAATATGATGTTTTATACAATTATACATGATGTACATCATATACAGTCGATGATGTTCATGAATACAGATGGTATGATCCCATCAATAACAGTTGAATGTTATACACAGATTACTGTCATACATGTCAAATAATACAGCGTTGTGATGTCTTGATAAATGGTGGTTTGATGTCAATAACGTGAGATATAAATTTCTTCTATAGTGCAATAGATGCCCCTATATATGCCAGATTGTGAAGTCATACAAACAGTGGTGTGACATTTGTCAATACAGGGGTGTGAATGACTCTGATGACTTGCTGAGATGTCACACCTTGTATAGTGTATATGTTAGCCCTGCATAACTGGATGTAGTTTCATAAAAATAAGGTAGTGCTGTCAAAGTACAGTAGTGTGATGACAAAAGCATGCATTGATGGTCTATTATTTATAGTGCATATGATATTCACACATATAGGTGGGTGTGATGTCATACAAAACTGGATGTGATATCAGCGTGGAGATGGTTGTGATGACAAAGATACACTTAGGTGCGATGTCCCTGATAGAGTGGAGTGTGATGTCATGCCTGATGTTGGATGTGACATCATAAAATATGTGGTTTGCTGTGATAGAGTGGATGTGATGTCATCTATCAGATGCAAATGATGTCATACATAAGCCGATTGTGTGTCATCAACCACCGAGGCTTTGTGATGTCATACATAGTGGGTATCATGTCACAAATATAGTGGATAGGAGGATCACACGTATACTGGATGTGATATCATACATACTATTGGCTGATATACCATCGATTGGTGTGGTTTGATGACACAGATACAGTGGACGTGAGGTTCAGATATAGTGAATGGCGTGCATGTCATAATATATAGTGGAAGTGATGTCATAAGGTCGGTGTGATGTCATAAAAGAGTGGATGTGATGTGGTCGTATGTATCACATATGTCTTCATATATATAGTGGAGGTGATGTCTATACACACACTGGTTGATACAAATTGATACACTTCAAAGTGATGACACAGATACAGTGGGTGTGATAAATCAGACATAGTGGGCAGTGAGCACAGCAATGGCTGTATTGCTCCCTATAACACTGTGTTTGATGGCCATATAAAGTTGATATGTCTAAATCGTAGGTGTGTGTGGATGTCATCGAAAAACAGGTCATTGTGAGAAGTCACACGATAGAGTGGATGTGCTGATCTCACACACAGAGAGGACATGTACATATGTCTGTGCGTGTGGATGTCATGAGTATAGAGTACATGTGATGTCATAAATACCTAGGAATGATGTCCATAAAGTGTGGATATGATGTCAATGTATTGTTGCATAGATGGGCCCACCACATATGCACCTTGTGATGTCTTACATATTGGTGTGATGTCATCGGCAGAGTGGGTTGGATGACTTAGCTCTGTGTATAGTGAGGTGTTGTGTGGCAGAGGGGGGGGGGGGGGAGAAATGAGTTTCACGTACCAGATGAACGAAATTTGTGAATTGACATGTACACAGTGTGGGTGAGAATCATAATAGAGTGGGATTATGAATGTCATTAAAACATAGTAGGTTTGCTCCATGGCTTCTACAAACACAACTACATGATGCATTTATCGGAGAGTGCATTGTAGAATCTCCCTACTAGATGTGCTATATGTGTACTACATGTGTTGAGTGGTTTGATTTCTCAAAATCCTAGCATTCTTAGTTTCATACGTCAATCATGTTGGTGTGATTACAAGTATCAGTGGTGTGATGTAGAAACAGAGTGGTTGTGTTGTCATTCATACCACCATGTTGAATGAATATAATGAGTATGAGTGACCTAACACTAGTAGGTGTGATGTTTAGATACGTGGCGTTGATGTCACAAGTTAGAGTGTAAGTGATGTCATATACCAGTGTGGTGATTTCATGAAAATGTGGTCGTGATGTCATGAATACGTCTCCGTGATGCAATAAACCGGTGGTTTTTGTGTCAATAAAGTGAGGGTGTGAGTTGTGTATAGTGCACTATGATCATAGCACTATATGTATATGGCGATTGTGATGTAATACAACGAGAGGGTGTGATTGTGGTCAATAAGTCGTTGTCGATGACACGATCATTTTTTAGTGTTTGCCGAATGTCAAATGTGTAAGTGGTAGTATGTTGCCTAGATACTGGATGTTTATAGTTTCATATACAGAGGTTGTGATGTCATATGTTGCTGTAGTCTGAAGACTCAAGGTTGAGGATGTGATGTTTTATATAGTGCTAGGATGTCCGATATTGTTGGTTTAAGATGGCATACTCAATGGGTTATTGAGATATCAGTGTAAGGAAATTGTCCATGAGAAAGATACCAGTGGTGTGAATGTATGCCTGAAGTGGATGTGATGTCCAAAAAAATACTGTGGTTTGCTAGTAATAGATTATATCGTGATGTCTTCTGTAGTGCAAATGAGTTCACACACATTATGCCTAAGTGTAGATCTCATCAATCACACAGTGTTGTGAGTCATTTACTCAGTGAGGATCATTGAAAATTAAATTAGTGGATATGATGTCAATGAATACTTGGATGAGATTTTATACATATATTGGTCGTGATACCATCGATAGGGGTGAGTGTGATGACCACATCTTACCGATGGATGTGAGGGTCAGATAGAGGGAGTGATGTCATAAATACAGTGGTGACGGATATGAGTGGATGTGATGATGTCTTATGCAGTTGCTTCTGAGATGTCACACATGTTATAGTGGCTGTGATGGAAATACGTACACTGGTTATTGGATAAATGATAGATTATTTTTTTTTTTTTTAGGTGTGATGACCACCACATAGAGTGGATGTCTGTGATATCATAGGTCGGTAGTGGATGAGATGTCATTCACCTTGGATGTTATGTCAAATATGGTGATCGGATGTATGAAATGCAGTGGTGTTATGTCATAAATACTGAGCATTGATGTCATAAAATAGTGAATGTGATTTCTTGATAGAATGTGTCTCTGGTGTTAATACTGTATGCCAAGTGATGATGACTGTCATACTTGTTGTGATGTCTCTTCGCTACAGCGGGTGGACGCACTGATACAAGTGGGTGTGATAGTCAAATATAGTGGGTGTGATGTCGCAGGAATAAGCGTTGTCTTGTCATGAAAGCAGTGTGTCCTGTGATATCTATATATTGGATTGATGTCATAAATATATGGTGTGATGTCATACATATAGGGGTCTGCCTGTCATAGAGTTATGCCATTTCCTTGCATATGAATATGATGTCATATCATATAGTGTGTGTGTGTGATCCAAGAGAGTGTATATGGTGTAATTGATACATGGGTTGTGATCAGATACATTGGATGCATGTGTCGAGATATCGGGGGTGAGAGCTGGCAGATATAATCATCGTGTTGTCTTGTGGTGATGGCATATATACGTGTGTGTGATATCATGAATTCGCAAGTATGGATGTTATATGTGACTACAATGGCGGGGGAAAAATCTAAAATCGATGTGAGGGTTTGTATGTGCTAAGTTTCCCTTTACAAAAACTGAGTTGATGTATTAACATTTTCCCAAGGTCATCAATAGGTGTTGTGATGACACGGGTACGGGGATGCAATGTCAGATAGTGGGTGTGTACATGGTACCGTGCATTTGCTGTCAAAAGAAATGTGGTGTGCCCTCATAAATGTGGATGTGATGCCTTATATAGTTAATGTTTTAAACAAAATGGTTGGTGTGATGTCATAATACCCAAGGTTTTTAATATGGAAAAGTGTGTTGAGACACAGATACTTTCTTCGATGTAAAAAATAAAATTAATATGATGTTTTATACAAGGATATGATGTCGCATAAAGTCAAAAGGGTCTCAAAAATAAGTGGGATGATTATCAACATGGGGTGATGACACAGACACCCTGGATAAGAGTCAAAATATGTCTGATGTCTTAAAAACGGGGGTTTGATGTCATAATGTAGGAAGTGATTTCTTCTATATGCAAAAGGGTATACATAGCCAAGTGTGAAAATCATACAAAAGTTGGGGAAATTTTCAAAGGGGGGGGGGGGGGGAAAGACTCAGACTGGCTGTGAGCCACATGTATAGTGCTATGTTGCCCCGAACGGGAAGAGGTTTCATAAAAAGAGGGTTTTGCTTCTAAGTAAAAGTATGTGAGAAAAACGTGAGTGTTTATTACAGGAAAATATTCACAATATAGGGGGTGTGATGTCATACAAAAGTGGGGTGATATCACGTAAGTTTTAGACAAAAGATAACTAGGTCGATGTTTATAGAGTGAGTATGATGTCATGCCCGAAGTGGATTTGTGACAAAATAAAATTGGGGTTTTCTGTGAAGAGGGATGTGTGTCATCTATATGCAAATGATGTCATTATATGCCAGGTGGGTTTATCTAACCGAGGGTTTTTTGGGAAACAACATAGGGGTGTCATGTACAAATATAGTGGGTAAAAGGGGCACCGATACTGGATGTGATTCATACAATATGGGAGATAATCGATTGGGGGGTGTGATGCACGATACAGTGGAGTGAGGTTAGATATAGTGGAGTGATGTCAATTTTAAATGGAGCGATGTATAAAGTGGTGTGTTCAAAATAATTTTGGATGTGATGTCAATTTCAATATATTTTTATTATTTGTGGAATGATGATACCAAACGGGTTTGATGAAATTTAACATTCAATGTGATACGAGATACAGGGGGTTGATACAGACATAGTGGTGTGAAGCACGCAATGGCTGTATTGTCAAACACTGTGTTGTGCCATATAAAGTAGAAAGTCAAAAGTAGTGTGTGTGGTGTCATCGAAACAGTCATTGTGAAAGTCAACATAAAATGTGTGCTGTCCCCAAAA